>VUQJ01021232.1:46457-58424 GCA_015108635.1 Andinoacara biseriatus | reverse complement strand
TTTACGCAAGGTTACCAGCTCCATGTAAGGAAAAGGATCTGGATCATGTGGAAGAAAATTCGAAAACTTTCGACTGGATGAAAGTGAAGCGGAATCCACCTAAAACAGGTTTGTTATGTGGAAATCAGAGCCGAGCAATACACTTAGAAACCGAGAGGGATCTAATTCCCTGTGCGTAAAAACCTACCCAGCTGATATGATTAGACCAAAGTGTTTTAGTTTGTCAAATGACCTGGCAGCTAATATTTACACGTTTCATCTGTTCATTCTGACATTTTCATCACCACTCTTCAGCTCCACCAGTTTCATTTCCCCCATCATCCCATTCACCCATTTCTCTCCGCAGCGGTCGTTTCGGACTTCGGTGTTCCGGGCCAGCACAGCGTGATCCGCACTAACTTCACCACCAAGCAGCTGACCGAGCTGGAGAAGGAGTTCCACTTCAACAAATACCTATCGCGGGCAAGGCGGGTGGAGGTCGCGGCGAGCCTGGAGCTCAACGAGACCCAGGTGAAAATCTGGTTTCAGAACCGGAGGATGAAGCAAAAGAAACGGGAAAAACTGGGCAGCGTTTTGGGCAACACTCCGGCACCTGCTGAGAAACTTTCCACCTCTGAAGCCTCTCCAAAGACAAAAGGGAAAAACTGAACTTAAAATATGACTGGAGGCCCGAGCAGTTTTCCACATTTTCCCAAAGTTGCACCATTCCAGAAAAAACAAACAAAAAAACTGAAAATTGCTTGTGGACTTGTAACCTATCAGGGTAGGCAGTGTCTGCTTGTAGTCATCCAATCTTTCTATTCTACACCACAATGCTGTTTTTTTGTTGGAGCACTGATGGACTCAGTGTTACTGTTTGCACTATTTATTTACAGGGTATTTTTCAACAAGTATTGAGATGATTTAGCTGAATAAAGTTTATAAAATGCAATAAGAATTGTATTTGTCTTGTGTGTAAAAAATAAGTCAGTCCAATCAAACTAAATTCTGATGAAGACTTTGTTCTGTTTCTTAGTGTAAAATAAAGTTTTGTGTGGTTTTAAAAACTTCTTTTCTCCTGTATGTTTACCTCTATTATTGGTCCCCTTGCATAATGTGACAAGAGGAATCTTTCACAACACATGGGGTGGTTCTCAGTGACCTTTTCACCTCAAAATACCTCCAGGGGCTCTAAACATGACAACAAACTCCAGGGAGCCAGGTCTCAGCCTTGATTTGTTACCCAAATTCTGCCGGGACACAGGTTGCCACAGCGGTCCATTTGTATTTCATAAAGTGTAACCCTTTTTCTTTTAAAATGATCAAAATTAAGTTAAACAATGAACCTTTCAGCGCTTATTCTGGCTTCACCTGCAGCTAAAGGCTCCCCAGACCTGACCACCTAGTTTCTTGTGATGTGGAAGGGGCAGCAGTTTCAATATTTGCACTGGGTGTTGGGTTTGCACACACAGTTTCTGCCCCAACAGCACTGGCCTGTTGCTGCCCTTTTCCCCAAACCTGAGGTTCACACAGAGTTCAGGCACGAATGAATGCAGAGTCAATCTGTCAAGACAGCAGAGAGGCTCGGAGAAGTGAGCTTTAAGACTCTCAGATCTTTTCAGGTATTGCTTTTAATATTGAGACTAATAAGGTTGTAGGCACATTCAGGTTGTGCTGTAGATTATGCAAACTTTAATCCCTCCGCTCAAAAACAGCTTTTTGAGAAATGGAAATCATTTGAAATATATCTGCATGCATATGCAGTTCTCTCTCAACTATATTAAAAATGGATACAGTCCCACGAATGGAAGTTACAGTTGGAATACCATACAGCCCATTACTGTAAATTAGAAAGGGAGCTGAGAGGTTTGGTGACATGCATTTCTTTACAAACCAACAGCCTGCTCTTCGGATGAGTCACAAGGCCAAGGACTGGGAAGGCGACAATCTATAAGGTGAATAGTGACACATTCAACAACAAAAAAAGGGGCCGGCGTGGAAAACAAGTGTGGGGCTTCATTCCAGAGGTGCGATCTCTGCCATCTCTGTAGGTAATACCTCAGAGCTCCCAGTGGGCTCTCCATCTGGAGGTGTCAGAGTTGGTGCTACAGCCAACACCATGGAGACAGATGTTCAGCTGGGGAAGAGGAGAAGGAGGAGAAGGAGGAGGAGGAGGAGGAGGATGTTTTTCACCTTCGGATCAGCTCAGCCCTCCTCGCCTTTTCCCTGGGAATGTAGGACAACGAGAGGAGCACAGAATGGTTAATGAACACACACAAAAAAACAACAGAGTATTCTGGTATGGGCACAAATATAAGAAAAAAAAATATTAATAACTGCAGTAAAACCAGTCTCCTTTCCTCAGATGTCTTTAGCTGGCACCCCCATCCCTGCACTGTGTTTGAGGTCAGCCCAGTGCTGTTTGTACCCCATGCTGCTTGCAGTTGTTGCAGGCTCTTTTACAAGTCTATTGCCAGGCTCACTTCCTTGGTTTTCTACCAGTTCCTCTGTCGCATGTCACTCTGCAGGGTCCCCGGGCTTCAAAGGAAAACTAGATCCAGTATTCATGGCATAACTGGGGGTTGGTCATCTGAGAGATACCACAGAGGAGTCATCTTATGGGAAGATATCAAACACAGCTTTGAGGGATAACAACCGTTTCTCTCTCGTACTGAAAGGACACAAACATAAAAAAAAAGAGATGGATGGAAGACATTTCCAGTAAAAAACAACATTTATATTCAGTTTGTTGACAACTTCCAAAAACATTTATTAAACCAAACAAATTGCACATAGAACATGAACATCTCTGTCTTTTCTGTGTGTGTTTTTTTACTTGCTATTGACCTTTATTAAGATCTAGACTATAAATGAATGTCTAACCAAAGAGATGGAAAAACTAAAAATAGGTGTATTGACTCAGAAACTTAATGCTCTGCACGATGAATTTTCTTTTATTTATTATTTCAAATAAATAAAAAACATTTTCACTTTGAAGATTTCATACCTTTCTCTGTCAGCAGTACACTGAATATTTCTTTGGTTTCAGACTGTTTCTGTGCTTTGTCTTTTGTGGCAAACAATTAAGAATATAGTGGAACAACAGTCTGTAACTATAACTGTACAAAAATATATAAATAAATATATAAAAAGAAGAATTACACAGTAATGAACAATATTACATATGTATTATTGACAGTATCAATATTTCAATATTACAGCTATTGCAACACTCCTAATATGAAGTACAATGACTCCTGGGGTCCCAGATGAAATGCTTTTATGATGTCACTCAGTGTGCAGACATGAGTGGGTTTAAACGTAACACACCGGGCATATTTTTATTATTAACAACAATGAGAAAAACAGACTTTTAAACACTTCTGTAAAAGCTGTTTAAAGACATTAAACCAACTTGCATAGTTTTTTTCTGGATACTTTTATCAAAATTAATTTTAGGTATGTGGACTCTGAAATGTATTGATTTATTAGCATTTTTGCTCATTATCTAAGCAGATACGATCTAGTACTGAGATATAGTTGTACCCTAATTTATTTTCATGATTTTCCACAGTTGTTGGAGCTTTGTGGAGAGCTGCCGCCTGGGTATGAATGGGACACCCTCTTCTTCCTTTGTTATGGCACTTAGGCGCTTCATAGCCCAGCCTGGGTGATTCTTGACAACCATCCCCCATCCGAGTCAGGCTCGACTGGATCTGGAGGCACAGGCCGACCTGAAGCTCCCGTCTCCCGGGTCCCGCTGCGACTGCATCCTTTCCCCACTCCATCAGCATGGTAACTGAGAGAGACAAGTGACTTGGCTAGGGTTAACGTCTTAATACTCCCTGGGATTGCCTCCAGGATCCAAATAGCTACCCCTAATAGTTTTCCTCCTCTGTGTGCCTGTCAGACCGCCATGACTATACGCCATAAGAACAACAAGACTAGCTGAGAGGCAGAGTAACGAAGCAGCACGCTGAAATAATGAGGGGCGGTGAAGAAGAAGAGTGCAGCTGTGAAAGCTTTGTTGTAAAGACATAGGCATGAAGTGATGCCTGATACTTTGCATGGAGAGCCTGTACACTTGAAATTAAACCAGCTCTTTCCTTTAAAGCCCAGGAGGGAGGGGGGTACCCGAACTCAATCAGTGTCACGTCACATGGTTCAAAGCGGCCAATTCGATGCTGCCAGGAGGCTGAGAAATGCAAGGTGACAGTTCATTTTACCAGTGACAGTGTGTCGGTCTCGCTTGCTGGTTCCCCAGTCAATTCCCAGTGAGCAGTGAAGGTTGAGTGTTGCTGGAGACAGACAGCAGCTTACCCCCCACCACCACCACCACCACCCACCTTCCTCCTCCTCCTCTTCCTCACCACCGCTCTCTCATCGACCCTGCTCTGCTTTGTATTCCAATTAACTGGACAGAGGGAGAAGCGGCAGTGTTGCAGGATCACAAGCGAAGGCGGACACATTCTTCTGGCGTCCTTCCAGTCTCTCAATCCCGCTGCTATCAATAGTACTATGCTTCCCTTTTCCCCTTCACTTTTCCTCTCTTCTCGCCTTATGACAAGGGCCAGTTGTTCCACAGGGGTAATTCATAGATTCTTCTTTAACAACTGCCTCTAGGGACAAAGTCCTGGTAATGAAAAATAGGTTCCTCTCTCACACATTCATATATCACATGTAATAGAGGTGTGCAATCACTCAATCGAGTCAACGCACTGCTAGCTGTAACTGCTATCCTTAACAGACACCTCAAATAATGCTGAATTAATATTTTGAAATGGCTCATATATCCTAACATAATACAATTTGAATGATTTTCTATTCAATGCTCTCAGGGCTAACATTGATTGGAGCACAAGCTGAGGTAACTCTCCGAGTCAGTCAATGTGAGGCTGACTGAAGGTTGTAGATTTAGCGCTCTCTTCTGTCTTTCGTGTCCTCAATCTATCATCACTTTTTTTTTTTACTTCACCCCCACCTACACTGACATATGTTTGAGCAATGGGTGGGTTGGAAATTCAATGATTCGGAGGAAATCCGAAGAGTAAACTACCTCTTTTTATCTCCTTGAGCAACACAAACATTTACAACAGACACCAAGAATCAGGCCAAACATGACACCGTTGTTAAATGAATAAAATGTGACATGTTTAAAGTACGACCAAACTTGAGCACCACCCTGAGATAGCTGCTATTGTAAAAGATGAAGGAGTGACTTTGAGATATTTTTTGCCAATTTTTTGAAGGTGAGTGCCGCTTTTTGCTTTTTAAACTGCTTCCTTTTCCTTTTCTAAACTAAAGACTGAGCTTGACAAACAGGTGTGGGTGCATCTTTATTTGCCCCTCTGGACTGCCTATCTGGAGAATGCAATGTTGTGTGTTTGCAGGACAGGATACACACACTCAAACACACACCCTTACATGCCCCAAGGAGCCTCCTGACTCTCTCTCTTCTGGCTCTATCAGATCAGAGAGACCTGCTGTCCCTCCCCACACTGCAATGCAAATGAAAAGGAATGCGCTGATAAAAGGCCAGGTCCCGGAGATGAGAGAGGGCAAAAGGAGGACAGAGGCAGAAAATGCTGAAGGGGGTAAGAGCCTCTTGGGGAGATGAGAGGCAGCAGAGGAGTCAGTGTTGGTAGTAGTGGGAGATCATAGTCTTGCTCCCCCTCAGCAGCGTTTGATACAGGGCTTTTGTCGCTCTTTCAGAGGTGCATTGTTGGGTGGTGTAATCCCCGTCGGATTACAAAGGGCTTCCCTTTTCATATGGGACTGACCCAGCAGGCAGGTGGCTGTGGCTCTGTGGAGCTGTCAAGGGGAGGGACCTTCTTTTCCAGGGGAGGGGACCCCAGTTCCTCTTACCTTCACAGGGGCTTTTAGCTGGAAGGCCAGTCAGGCGCAGGTCAGCGTGGGGACAATCCTGACATGGGATTCAACTCGCCCTGACCCTGCGGCTTCCTGTAGAGAAGTGACATGGAAGGACTCCATCATGAGACAGCATTCAACATCAAATAGCAAAAACATACACCTCCCGCCCCCCAGGATTTTCATAACAGCAATTATCCCTATTAATAATAGGGTATTTGTCAACGTGCTTCATTAGGAGTCCAAATATGCAGACCTGAAATAATAAAAATCTCCTCTATAATTAAAAATATAGCATTAGCCATACAATGATCGACTGATACCCAGTGTTTTTTGTCAGTGTGAACTGTGTCTGATTGAGCTTTGGGTATTTGATGGCTTTCCTCGCACTTTTTCAGTAATAGAGGATCAATAACACAACAGCAACAACCTCCACTATCTCTATCACTAATACAGCCACATCCACTGCCTCCTCTGCTCATTTCAGTCGAGCCCAGTACAATCCAGGTCACCCTCTGCTGGCAATCTAAACCATTCATCTACGCCTTGTCACATAGCGAGGGGCTAATTTAGTGAAGCTGCATTCATTTGTTGTCATAAATATAGTAATTAGTTTTTCATTCAAAACCAAAGACCCATGAAAGTGTCATATTTAAGCAAAGAAGCTGAGAATTTATGATACCCAGTTTGGCAAGATCTGTTATTTACCCTGAGGATAATGTTTAACCAGTTAAATTCTGATTTAGTAACCGCACAGCCAAAAATCAAAGCTAAAATGTTAACTGTATCCCCACTGATATTTATATTCTCATCTTTAAACACAAGACAAAGTCACAAAACAATGTCTAGTAAAGCAAACGCATTAGGCATCCCCATTATATTATTACTTCCAGAGAAAAATCACTCAGCTGGGCTATAAATAAAATTTTCCATTTTAAAGATTGAAAGATTGAGTGCGCTTGAAGGCAGCATCGACACAAAGAATAAAGTGGTCAGTAAAATAAAAACATTTTAAAAATAATTAATACCTTTCTGTTAAAGATCCTGGAGTTTTAAGTAACGTACATACAATAATTATTTGGAAACGCTTTTATGAAAACATTGGTGGCTCAGGTTTACAATTTTACAGCTTCATTAGCAAGAATGGAAAACCTATGCACTTAAATGTGGCACCCAGGCAGAAGTTTTAGATGAAGGTAGCTATCACCTAAAATCTCTTTTAAAACATATTTTTAACCTTGTTGCGGCAGTAAGTGGTAAGTATATAACCTTAACAGGAGAAATGACAGAAGAGCCATTTAGCTGACCTTAAACAAGCTAAATTAGGCGAACTTAATCTGTTAGCCTAGCATGTTAAATTAGCCTAATGTAAAATACAAACCTTTGATTGTTATCTGACAAATGAAGCAGCAGTTACGATCATGAAACCTACTCTGTGATATGAAATATGAGAATAATGGTGCTGAGTTTCAGTTCAAAGGTTACTCTAAAGGTTAATATAATTGATAGGTGAGCGGCTCTTTTCTGGCCTGTGAGCAGTGAAGCTAATATAACAAACAAAAATGTTACTTAAAGTTATTCAAAAGCAAGCCTATATAATTAAGCTTAAATTTAACCAGGAACGGTTTACAACTCCATTTAGTTAAATTATAATTAACTATCAACAAATAGTAATTCTTTTTTGTGAGTATCAGGTCAGTATAATTTAATCCTAGCACCATTACTGTAAAACACAAGCTATACTTTGGGCTCTGAAAATTATAAAACAGTAATTGTTAATATAATTACAGTCTGTTACAACCTGTAAGCCACAGCATAAAATAAAGACTGACAAAAGAATTTTTAGAAGCATGCACTTTATTCTAAATTACTTTTTAATCTAAGGAGGTAAAGTGCATAAATGCAGTCATTCCAGCAGGGCTTTCTGAGCAGTTATTGAATCATTCAGCTTTTGTTTTTTTCTACTCTTGGCTCTGTGTGATGTCAAAGAGAGCGGATATTGTATATATTGGGAAAATATTGTTTCTCGCAGTATTTGCATTTTATAACTACAGTTAAAAGAAACAGAAGGAATCATAGCTGGAAATGAGCATGTTATAAAAATGAAAGTATGCTTTAACTTGTTTTGATCAGCCACCTGTGACCCTTAGAGGTTTACCCTTAAAAAAAAAAAAAAAAAATTTTTTTCTAGTGAATTATAAGAAAACAGCTCAAAAAGCTTCCTTTACATTGACATCATTGAACTGGTGATGTTTTGATCCTGAAACTATGATACACCCACGATGCTGATGCTTAGAGTGGGTGTAAAAATGGTTGCAGTTTTAGCAGAGCTTAAATACGTTTTTCAGCATGAAGATTTCAAGATATCTTATGTACTTATTGTAAGGGCTCAGAAGTGCTGGGAAAAAATAAGGAAAAATTTAAAGCTTTAAAAATTACAAGTAATTTTGAACTGCCCCTATGCCTGTAACTTGAAAAATATTCATAGCATAAAGGCAAAATTTTACATAGCTTTATTGAATATAGAAAATTTACCATAAAAAAACAGCTTATTCTCAGAAGGTCAGGTGGGAACCTTTTACAGATTTTCATGAGGAGTAACCCATCTAATTTATGCAAAGCAGTTGTCTCTTTGCCTTGGTTTCGAGTTTGCTTGTGTAGACGTGGTTGTGTATTTGTCACATGCAGCTTTGTGACGATACCGGCAGGCAGCAGCTCATGTACATGACCTACTGAGGCTCCTGAGCCAGACAGCGGGGTTTTTTCTCATTATCAGTCAAACCTGCCCTGCTCTCAGCTGAAAAACCAGAATGCAGAGGAAGCTGTCATTTGTGCACCTGCTCCTCCCCGTTTTGTGCAAATGTTGATGCATGCACGGAAGTTTTAGTGCAAAAGACCACAGGTGGTGAGTTGATCTGCAGTGCGCGTTGATGTGTGTGCCAGGCTTTTGTTTTTTTTGTTATTAAGCGGTAACAGTATGGTAAATACTGAAGCTACATAATCTACAGGAGCAGAAAAAGTCTGGTCAATCATCGAATCAATTTTTTTTTTGTTGTTGGTCAGGTGAAACAAAGAGATGGGGACAAACTTGGATGACTTCACAAGGCTTTTGTATGGTAATACATTTTTTTGCATTTAACCAATGTTGTTTTCAACATGTGCAGTTTTCATTTTAGTGGAAATTCAATTTAAGCAGGCATGCTTTAGAGTTAAGCTCCTATTTGTGTATCCAGACATTTAAAAGAACTTTTAACACTACATCATAACAAGTTTCATACATCTGTATAGCTACTGTGACATTTACTACATTTGCATGCCCTGCTAGGCCAGCAAACAGCCGTTTGGAAGATCATTTGCATGGGTCAGTACATTTCTGTCGAATGTGAGAGGGTACATAATGAAATTGAATCAGATAAGTGATGTTGACCAACCTGTTCTGGCCTACATTATCATAAAGCCCTGCTTCACATTTCTCTGTGACATTTGCGCCTCTGGAAATCAAGTTTGCAGTTCACTTTGGTATGACAGCCAAGGAAAATGTTGAGATCCAGAAATGATAGTGTTGCCTGCTTGCCTTTTTAGTAGCTTTTTAGTTTTCTGTAAAGCAGCATAAAACTGGAAGGAAAGCATGAAGTATTCGGGCAAAGGTGACAAGCTGAAGGAAAAGTCGAAACTCTTGACCCTGACAGAGAGGGGATCTGGTGGTTTTGTTTTAGTAGTTAGTAGCACTATTCATGCGAAGCACACCAAGATTTCAGTGTAGACATTAAGCATTGGTTTCATACGGAGTGAGCCAAACCATAGCGACATATTAATGACCAACCCCATGTTGCCGATGGATCGTCTCAGACGTTCTCTTGGCTGAAGTATGATCTGTTGACTGCATCCTCTACCTGCCAGGTGATGCCGTTTGTGTCTGGCTTTCGGGGACTCTCAACATGAACTATTATAATTTTACCCTCATTCAACATCTGTTCTAATGTGTTTGTGTTATCCTGACCAAAGCTCTAACCAAGCTACCAGGTAGAAGATCAGTATATGTCAAGTAGCCCAACTTCACAATCTCTCCAAACATTAATGATATTTAGTTTTATGTCCTCATTAACGTCCAGAGTTATAGCAGTGCTATTAGTTTTTAGAAATACTTAAGTCAGAACATAATTTTTAGATATCAATCAACCAGCTAACTTATTTGACGTAGCCAGCTAAACCCCAAAAGTGCTTTTTTTCATGGCCCAGCGATCATTTTATTGGAAGTGAAATAATTTGGACTGTGTTTAAACTCTGCGGGGTCTCAGTGTTTGTTTGCGGTGGTGAACTGAAGAGCATTTAGACCTGGGAATGATGTCAGACTTAACAAGCCTCAAAACACTTCATGTGGAGTTTTTTTGTACTGTTGTAGAGCCGCTGTGATCTCTAATGCACGTGTAATTTGACATATTGTTGGCATTGTTCTTTTTTAAGGCATCTCAGAGAGTTTATCAGCTGTTCTGTCAATAGATGGTTGAATACATCTGACAGTTTTAAAGCATACTTGCACTTCTTTTCATCAGAAGAAAGGCAGGTTATTGTATAAATGTTTTGTTGGTCTGGCCCACTAGAGATCATATTGGGCTGTATGTAGCCCATGAACTAAAGTGTGTTTGACACCCCTGCCTTGGAGGGAAGAGTTACTGCAATCCAGTCCTAATGGGAGTGGTCTCTACCAAGACCAGAAGGCACGGCTCACCAAATGTTTTGATAAGGATGAGCATGTGCTGTGGCCTTAATAATGTGCAGTAATAATATCTCAATCAAGCTGAACACCAGTGAGATTTTGGACTGTTGTTAGGCAGTGTTTGCCACCTCCTCCATTAAAACACCAAATGATGAAAGACTTATCGGAAGAATGGCGTTCATCCCTCCAGAAGAGTCCCTAAAAATGAGAGATTTAAGTCGTGCTGAAGCTGTTCTGGTAGTATGTGGTGGCCTGCCACCTCAATAAGACACTTTATGATGGTTTTTCACTAAATGCATCACCCATCTTCATGAGTGCAGTACAGGCAGAAGACTGTAAAATATAAAACTATATTTTTTTTAAAAAACATGACTTGAAGTGGGACCTGTGAATGATAAACTAAGATGTGAAACTACGAGATAGAAAGTATTCTTAAAGTTTGTTGACGGAGTTCCAGTATAGGGAGCCGGCATAATTGACGCGCACACATTAAACACTTTCAGTTATTGTTTATAATGTGTCTGTTCATCAGATGGTGGTTTATGTTAGTAATTATCATTTTTGTGCTGGTTTATTGTTGTTTAACCACATGCGAGATGGCTCTTGGCATTTCTTAACGCCAGCTGTATTTATCAAAGTTAGGAAGGTTTAATCTGCCATGATAGCTGCAATAAAAGGAGCTGAAATTGCAGAGAAATGCTCCCTCGGTTTCATTTTGTGCTGTTATATCACAGTATGCCATGAACTGTTTTTTGTTACACTCCGGGGCTGCGTAAAATGCTCCCAGGGGCAGCCTCTGTTGTGCAGGCCGCACTTTGAGAATCATAGCGGTACGCTGACTGAGACGGTGAGGTGTGCTTTGTTTCAGTGCATCGTAGTGCTCAGGTGTTTGTAGTCTTGTGTCCTGTAGCATTTGAAAGAAGACAGAGTATTTTGGGGTGATTTCATGATCATAATACCAAAGGAGGAGGATGTGTAATTATGTGTATCAAAGTGGCCGCTCATGATTAAAAAAATACAAGAATAGTCACAGCAATCATGTTATTTTTATTTTTATGTAGCCATATATATCCATATATACATGGATTGCAGGACTGTTCATCAATGATGGGGATTGGGTTAAACTTGCTTCCATATTTGAGTATCACAGCATTATTCAGTTTAAATTACTCTTCATTAGCTTGGGACAGTGCATGTTTATGAGGATAAAAATGAAAAGTGTCAGATGGTGGCAAATCTGTTGTTTCTGTTCAGGTCACATAAAACTGTACAGTGTACAAGTAAAGACAAAAGAAAAATGCAGGAAGCGCACAGTGTCAAGATGTGTTAATATGACACAATGTTTTTGCCCCCCCCCCCCCCCCCCCCCCCCCCTCTTTTTTTTCTGGCCCCCCCCCCTCCCA
>VUQJ01021232.1:21232-34249 GCA_015108635.1 Andinoacara biseriatus | reverse complement strand
GAAACAAGAGTTATTTAAATCATGTTCATGCCATTTTTATTATTTATTTAAAGTAGCAAATATATATTTTTTACTTTTTACAGCATTTTTTTACTCAGTGCAATTATATAAAATCTACAAATAATCAACAAATTTATCAGTATTTGTTAATTGCAGGCAGGTTTTTGTTAAGTGTTTAAAAGAAACAAACCAATAATCAAACAATAATTAATAAATATTCACATTTAACTCTAGAACACCAGCTGGTTTTATTGGTTCTTTTTAATCCCATAACTGTGTCTGAACAACAATTTTATGGTGTCCAATAACATGTTACACATCATGGGATTTATATACAATCAAGAAATAATTATTGATCAATCAATTGGTCACTGGCAATATTTGTTAGCTGCAGGCAGGTTGATGCTCAGGAATAAAAGAAACAAGCCAATAATCACACAATAATTGATTAAATGTCACATTTAAAGCTGACATATCTGCTGGTTGTTTATAGCAGTAAAAAGAAGTATATAAGAGGTATTTTTCACTACTTTATGACAGCCAATAATTTACAATCAAGAAATAATAAATGAATCACAGTTGTAAGCTCACACAGTCAAATACAGCAAAAATGAACAAAAAATCCCAGTACAAATATAACATCCACAAAAATACAGTATAACCTGTAAAGCACTACAGTAATAAAGCCCACACATGAGACGCGCTCTCACTTAAATAAAGACAGAGCAGGCACATAAGGCAACTATTATTAGATGTCACAGGCAGTATTGATGGACAGGGAAAATTATTATCAGTTATTTTTAATTCCATGTCTTTCCAAACATTTTTCCATCCCACACTCTGTTACAACGCACTGTTTCCACATGAGTAAATCCACAGAGTAAGACGTTTTTATGTAACCCCCCCCCCCCCACACACACACACACAAAGCCGGATTAAAGACTTTCTCCTCTCATCGTGTTTCTCTCCATGTAACAGGCCCATTTTACAGTAATGGTTCCGAGTGGAGCCTCTGAAAGTACTCGTCTCCCTGCTGCGAGCGAGCTCCGCCGCTGCCGTCGCTGCCGCCTTGCGCTCTCAGAGAAGAGAGGCGAAGGGGACCGCTCGCTTTGCTTTCCATTTTCTGGAGCACCATCAACATCTTCAGAGCTTTTTTTGTGTTTTCATAGCATCTTTGTGGCGTTATGACCACCGTCAGATCTAATGTAACATATCAGTCCTCCCACCCCGACCATTTCCCTTCATTTTGATTCACTCTCTATCCAGGCTTTGATTGACTTTCAGCCTAACTAAAGTGGATTTTAATGAGAGAATACATTAACTCCCTCTGGTCATGCTAACATAAATCAGCCTTTTCTTGCGGGATCAACTGCTGAGCTCATAACACCATGCTGGGAGAGTGTGAATAACCAAATGAGAGATTGTGGCTTTGGCAAACCGCTGGCAGCTCGTATGCATTGTTATGTATCCCCTCTGACTTGAGGAGGGCAGCAGAACGGAGCAGTCATCAGCACGCAGGCCGGCTCACTCACGGAACCGTTCCTCTGTCAGAATCAATTAAACACATATCTCTGGTCAATTTCTATTGATTATTTCCTTCCATCCTGAGATGGGGTGGAGGGGGGCTCGGATCTTTCCGTTCTGATGGCCGCTGAGAGCCGTTAGATTCAGTTAGACCAGCCGGCAGCAACTCCTCACCTTGATTTACGTAATATGGGATGCGACTCTAACATCACATCTATCTGCTTCTCTTTGTTGGTAATTGCACTCAGCTAAATAGGTTATGCTGAATATCAATAAATTGCCATCAAATTAATGTCAATACCAAAGCTGTGGATGGTGCTAATTAAAACGCAAAAGGGATGAAAATGAAGTCATGGCATTGCCCTGAATAATTGATAACCCAATTTATGATTTTTATGAAAGAGTGCCGTCTGTCTGCGATTTTGATGAGGCCTTAATTAGATGCATTAATGTGTCTCTCTGTGCCTGTACTCAAACTCAAACACCATGATGGTTTTGGCGTTTTTTTAACACTCTAAATTACACATTTTCAAATAACATTACCTCTGAATATCCTCTTAAAAAAACCCAAAGAGGTGTTAGTGTGTAATTTTCATTAAAAGAGCCATTGTTAACTCAGGACCAATCAGACTCTGCATTTGTTTAGGGTGGGATTACGCGGCATTAGATGGCGAGAGGCTCTGAGGTTGTGCTGCTGCCCTGCGGATGAATCTTGAACTATTGTTTCACTGCAGTCGATGTTTGCAGCCGTGTTTACCATTCATACAGAGGACAGTCAAGTGGAGGTCAGGTCACCTGGCGTTAAAGTGTTAAGCGCGCATGAATGTGTAATGTTTATTGACTCAAGTAGATCAGAGTGATCCTGTGTTGATTCTGCACCTCCTCATCTATTAGCCGGGCAGACTTCGGAGATAAATGAAGAGCAAGGGAAGCAGACGGATGAGGGGATTAGAGGTGGGCCGCTACAGGGAAGCAGGCCCAGGAAAAAAAATGGACAAACTGCCGGCGGATAAATGAGGTGGAGGAGCATAATGACCGCTGTTTGTTATGATGTACCGAATCAGGTTCTCTTTGACAAAACAGTCCTTAGCACCTCTGTATTTATAGTGTCACCGGTCAGTCCATCCACAAAGGCAGGCTGATGATATGTGAGCGTGTTAGTGCAGCGAGGTGTCTGGGGCTCAGCTCTGGAGTGACCCGCACATCTGTCAGGACCACAAGCCGAAGCCGTGTGGGGTTATCAGATCACACGCAGGTTTCTTGTGAACTTAAATCTCAGCAATGTTAGCAAGCAAAAAAATCAAATCCAAACAACAATAACAGCTTTATTTTGCCCTCGGGAGCCGAGTTATTTAGATGAAACCCGCTGTGAAAGGATGCCAGATAGCATGTTCAGGAGTGGCCATTGAGATGGGTTAAATGCCCACTTAGTTTTCTCCTTGTTGGTGATTTTTATGAATGACACAGAGGTTCCTGTTTGTCTAATGTTGGGGTGAAGGGTGGGGGTGGGGGTGCTCTTTGTTTAAGCCAGAGGAGCCAGTTGTGGGTTGACATGTTTGGTTTTTCCCAGCAGTTAAACAGGCCCTCTCTGAGGGGGATGGACTCCAGGCATTCCCCCTGTCATCGCTGCTCTGAATGGGGTTGTCACACTGACTCGTGCAAATGGTCTTTGAATTGTTCCTGTGTTTCAGACTAAAAAGGGCGCTCCCTCTCTTCCTCTGCTCCTCCAATCCCCATTGACTAATGAATTCAGAGGAAGCTCAGCTTTGTTTTTGACACGTAGAAAAGCCAGGTACTCCCACTGAAACACATGGTCCACGAGGCCGATCTGAGGTCAAGTTCCCTTCTAACAGCTAAAGGCTACAAAGTGGGAAAATATTCAGATTTTTCTGTGACAATTTCAGTATGATAAGTTCAACATGAAGTAGCTGGTTTAAACTGCATCTCATTTAACTGCAACATTATAACACAGAGAGCTCTTAAAGAAACTGACACTGTAGGCTAAATAATCTTAGTTTTTGTAAAGATATCCTTTAAGTCTAAGTTTGGTTGAAAAGCTAATACAAAGACTTGAATTCAGCCTGATTTTAATTCACCCACCAAACATTTTTCTGTTGATTAGCAGTTTGAAAAAAGAATACAATAAAGACTTCAAGTTTATAATCAGGTTTAAACCCTAGACTGGTCCTAAAATGAACATTAATATACAGTGTTATTCAGTGTTTTTACCTGCAAGCTATTTTGTTCCTAAAATGTTCTTTTTAAAGGTGGGATAATATTGAAAATTTTTAATTAATAAAATGTTCAGCAATGGCATTGTTAGATCATTAGGGTCTAACATTTAAAACCTTTTTATCTGAAGGTTTTTTAAATATCAGCGACATTTAAGCGATGTTCAAGAAGAACATCGAGCTGACCGAGAGCTTCATCTCCAACATCAGCACAGTTATTTTTCTGCTAAGGCCAATCCCCAAAGTTGATATTTCAGAGTCATGAGGGCGCCAAACCTGACAGTTGAGGAGCAAATTTCACGACAATCTAAAGACGGCGTTCCAGAGTTTAAGGATGAACAGTTGCTTTAAAAAAAAATTCTCACAGCATCCTCAGAGTCAGAACATTACATCTTAGTTACATTTTAGCCTCACAGGAACATTATTTCAAATACTTCAAAAGTAGTTTGAATATTTGATTAACGTTAGAAGTTGTAGACAGCATTTATCAGTGTTGTGGGAAAGTATCCGCTTAGCCTTTTTTTAAGCACAACCTGTGATTGATATTTTATTTGGCTGTGAAATGGTTGTGAAACTTGTAGTGGGGATCTCACTGTATGGTGCTTGGAGCTTATTTTTACAGGTCTCAGTGAAAATGTAACGTTTCTACATGCTGAGGCTTTTTAACCACATTTAGGCATAAAATCTTTTCAACAACTTTTGCAGCCAAATCTCAACATTGTTTAAACATCTGATAAAATCCTTTTCACCAAGCTTTTTTCTGGGTGGGGTTTACAGATATTGTTCATCACCTAACTATCATCCTGTCATGTTTAAACTTTGGCTTTTTGCGCACTGACGAGAAGGATGTTCCCTCTCATTAAAATGCAATGTGAGCGGATGAATGGACTGCAGTGCTCAGCAGCACTGTAGAAGTATTGATCCCAGTTTCCTAAAGACTAGTGGGGATGTATTTGATCTACGAGGCTAGAAACTTTATATTCTGCCTTGGGACACCAAAGAAGTTTATGCGTGGCGTATAAGGAGATACAGAGGAAACAATTAGTTTTGTCATTTAGCTGATTCAAGGGGAAAAAATGTCAACAAAAAAATTGCTTATTAAGTCATTTATCAAGAAAAGTCTGATTTCAGCTTCTTGGATGTGATGAATGGTTTCTTTTGGTTCCTTTATGTAATTAATAATTGTTGTTGGTTTTAGAGAGACATAATAAGACATTTCACATGTGCTTGTTCTCAGATGATGAGGATATCCTCCCGGTGGCAGCCCAGGATCTCAACAACATCCTGAAGCAAGGTTACCTGGAAAAGAAGCGGAAAGGTACGAGAACAGATAATCTACAGCTTCGCTGAAAATCCCCATTTAATTTGTACCCCCCATTTGATTTGTTTGTGAATAAGTGCTTCTCTCTGGATAATTTTGCTGTTTGATTCTCTTTTCTTTAGACCACAGCTTCTTTGGCCCAGAGTGGCAAAAGAGATGGTGCGTCCTGAACAATTCAATATTCTACTACTTTGGAAGCGAAAAAGGTTTGTTTTCAAATGCCACCATGCTGAAACATCACAGCTACATAGGTTTGAAGTGGATCTCATCCCACCACGTGTTCTCCCTCCCTGCCTCTACAGATAAACAGCAAAAGGGTTCATTTCATATCAATGACTACACTGTACAGATGGTGTCCAACCTGAGAAAGGACTCCAAAAAGAGCGCCTGTTTCGAGATCAGTGCCCACGGCAAACGGTCCTTCCAGGTCGGTATTACCACAGCAGGTCTGTGCAGATTATTAACTAAATGCATGTAAATGAGCAGCAGTTAAAAACAGCAAGAAATTAAACAAAGAACTACACTTTAAGGATTTAATGGGTCTGCTGAGCTGACCTGATTTTTCTGCCTTTTCTTCAGTCTGGCGTGGAAAGAGAATATAAAATAAAATTTACTGTAGTGCAGGGATGAGGTTTTTTTCTAGGTCAACCCAAAAATTAGCATTGCCCTGGTTTCTTAGACAGAAAGCTGGTTAACATCAGTCTGTGGGAAATAAATGTTCATACTTGTTAAAACCACCTTTTTAAAAAAATGTTTTTTTTTGAGCTGTAAACGCAGTCATAAGAAGTTAAACACTAACATTAGGCTATGCCTCACCTGAAAGACTTCCTGTCACCACCTCAGAGGTCCTATGCTGAATCCTCTCACCAGCTTTTGTAGCAGTATTTAGCCTCTAGTTAAAGTGCACTTTTACTGGTACATGTAATAACTTCAAAATCTGTGAGTTGGGTATGTACTTGCATGCTTTGTGTTGTAAAACATGTTAAAATATCTAAGTAAGATCTTAACCACACCCCCAGCTGCTCCCTTTTAGGATCATCTGGCTTCCTCTCACCCCGCCCCTAGCATTGTCATCAGCCCTCTGCGTGCCCTTCACTGCATCCATGAATCTCCTCCGTGGTCTTCCTCTTGGCTGGCAGCTCTGTATTCACCATTCTTTGTCCAGTATATCCACCGTTCCTCCTCTGAACATGTCCAAACCACCATCATATGACCTATTCTAAAGGCCTCGTTGACTTTTGAGTTCAGGATAATTGAAGAGCAAAATGTGAATGTCAGTTCTGGGTTATAAGACAGATTTTTGTAGTACTTTAATATTTTTAGGGATTTTAAAACAGTTCCTAAACATAATTGGTGTCTAAATGAAAGCAAAACTTTAATAAAAATGTTACTACTGAAATGATAAAGATTGAAGTGATTTACACACAGAACATACTGAAGCTAAAATTCACTCTGTGGTCTCTGCTTCTATAAAAGGCTCTCGTTCACTCTGTTACACACCAAGAGCACTAAAGCAAGGCGTGACCTACGCATGAGGCTGGGAATTCAACTGCTGACCCTGTAATTAGCAGGCAGCCCGCTCTACCATCAAAGTCACGGCTGCTTCAAGCATTATGAGATTATGTAATACAAACTTAACCAGCAACTTTTATATAGTGTATACAGTTTTTATGGAAATTTGTCCACTAAGCAAAGATATTTAAGGTCACGAGAGCAGAAGTGTTTTTTTTATTGCCATGGTTTTTGTATTATCCATGGTTCTGTTGTTATTATCCTGCATTATTTTTCCTTTTTTCTGGACCCATCTGTCCGCTTCTGTTTTATTTTGAAGTTTAGATACTCTGGTGGTTTTCTGTGGTTTTACTTCCTTCCTTTGTTCTTTTCCTTGCCCTTGTTAGTGTCTGATTAAGTTCACCTGTTTCCTATCACCCTTCCCTCCTTGTGTATAGTGTGTGTGTCTTTGTGCTTCATGCTTTCTTCCAGGCTTTTTGTGTGTTTTTTTTTCGTAGTATTTAAATGATCAGTTTTCTCCTGCCATAGCTGTGCAGAGATTTATGTTTGTAAGTTGGTAATTAAAGAACCTTTTTGACTGCAGCTGTGTTACTTTTGAATCTGTGTGACATTTATAGACTAAATCTTTAGTTCCAGAAATTTATTATCATAAATATTTTTTTCTTCATTCAGAGCTTTAGTATTATTCAACCTTAAATAAATGCTTCCTCAGTCACTCCATTTTTAAATAATTTAGAGGTGGATTTTTTTTTTTAAAGGAGCCATATCTGTTCTTTTTGTTTCTCTCCTTGTTAGATAGTTAGAAATAAAAATCAAGGCACATCAATGCACATTTAAAGGATAATCACAATATTATCATCGCCGCTCTCCTTCCAGTTCACTGCCAGTAGCCCTCAAGAGGCCAGAGAGTGGGTGGACCAAATCAATTTTGTACTTAGAGGTAAGCCAGCTTCTCTTTTGTTTACTTTTTCTGACTTATTGCATGTGTGTCATTATAAAAAAAAAACACTCCCTGCTTTGTTTTCCTCTTTCTCTACACAAGACAAATATATACTGTTATCAATAAATAAAAGTCACATAGGTTAATTGGAAAATACAGTTAAAGCAGCACAAATGTACTAAAAAATGTTCGTTTGTACTAAAGTTTTTTGCTTTCGAGGGGCAGAAAGGTCAGAAGTGCGAGGGAGTTCTTTATCATCTGTGACTCATAGGAAAACCGCCCCATCCATCACTAACCACCCAGCCAACACAAGAATCCCGAATCACCTCATTCGACATGTCGCCCGCCATGTCATGTGCACCATCGTGTAGCTCTGGTTCTCCTCCACTCCTCCCCTAATCCTCCTACCGAATTCCAACTTACAGGAAATTGATTGGTAGATGTTCTGGTTATCCTCCAGTGACATTGATTTCTGCTTGGCTGCTGGTGTACGGCAGAGGACCTGATACCCTGTGTTGCAGTGGCCAGTCGCCTGCAATGAGACAGCTCCTCCATCTGAGCGAGCAGTCGTGCCTCGTCTCCTCTAAAATGGGCTCGGGCCGGGCCACTGATTTGCGGGAAGTAACGGACACTCTGCAGTTTGTCTTACTTCCTCCCAGCACAGTTTTTTTTTTTTTTACTGCAAAAAACAGAGCATGCAAATGATTATTTATCCTATTCACCTTCAAATTCATCTAAGTGTATCGCCATGCTTTTCAGAACATTTTGCTTTAAATGCAAGGACAGAGTGGGCGGGAGGGAGGGAGGGAGGGAGGGGAGGGGGGGGTATGATAGGCAACAAAAGATGCAATTAGATGGGATGTGTCTTAATCAGTACGATGACCCAGGATGAATATGATAAACAGATGGTAAGCAGGAACCATGGGGGAGATGTGAGAGGGAGAGGCTTCTTATTGGATTGTGGAAAATTATAAAGTGAAACTCAACAACAACCAATAACTTATTTTATTAACATTTGGTAGATCTGACCTTTGAGATGTGATGATTGGCTGCCTTCCCCTTTGTTTCTTATCCTTTTCTTCTAGGTTTGAGCTGTCAGACAAAATGAAAATTAGAAAGATTTTTTTTCCTGATGTTTTAGCAACAATTCATTGCTTAAATGATAAGTATTTGCAGCCTGTATCCAGGGCTGCTGTTTGGCACGTGTCTCGGCCCCCTTGTGCAGCGAGGACACGGCGGGCATTTCTCTCACTTTACCCCATAATGCATGTCTCTGTCTTCTGTGCCACGCTGTGCTCCATCTTGATGCTAACACTTTCTATCACATTGTTTCTCCTTCCCTCATAGATCTCAGCTCCAACTTCATCCCTGTCGATGACGAGGAGGAGGATGAGGATACCTATGATGACATTGACGGGGTGGGCGCCGATCTCCAACCTCGGCCGACCCCGGCCTCCCGGGGACAAAGAGGAGGACGGGAGACGGTGGATGAGGAGGATGACGAAGATATCTACGAAGTGCTGCCAGGTATGAGGATGTGGTTAGACACACATTCACACAGATAAATAAACAGGAAAGTGATGCACACACACACAACGCCTCATAATACTCAGTCAGACAGTCACTCAAACCCTGAGGGATTTTTGCAACAAGAAATATCTGCAATCTCTCCCCGCTGCGAAATTTGTGTTGCCAGATGCCTCCAGACTGATCACTCATTTTAAATCAAGCAACACTAATGAGCTTGTCAGCACTGGGTTGCCTGCTGCAGTACAGGAAGAGGAAGATTCACTTACACCTACTCCAAATCTGCGCCCTCCTTATTTTTCTGAACAAGTTACGCTGGTGAAATCAGCGAGAGCTGGCTAGTTTCGGATGCTCTGTCACAGACCGTCCAATTAGCTAATGTTGCCAGGCAACAAATGGCCCACAGTTCAATCCACTAAGCAGATTTTTGGCTAAAATTGCCTGGCAACAGCAATTTAGTTGAAAGGAAGTAAAAACTGCATCTCTCTGAGCTTAAAATAGTTCTGAAGCTCTTAATGTCACATCTTTAATAGAAATTAGAGTTTGAGCGACGAGACCCCAGAACTGTGCGTGTGTATGTGTGTGTGTGGTGGTGGTGGTGGTGGGGGCAGTCCCATGGCTACAAGATCCCAAGAAGGACAAAAGGGGTGATCCGATCTTCTCAGGGCCGTCGTCCATCACTCGTTCTATTAGATAAGATACATCAAGATTCAGTTTCACTCAGTGAGTACATTACCTTTGCCAAAATCACTGGTGAGAGGGGAATCAGTCTTCAAAGTGTCACGCCGGCGTTCAGAGCCATCTGGGAAGAGGTACCGACCCTGACCACAGATGGCATATCGAATGACGGGCTCTTTCGTTCACTTTCTCACCCCTTCGCTTATCAATCATGCTGCACGTCCCTTTGCTCAGCTTTTACACACTGATTGCAGACTGCGCAATAATTATATTTTGGAGTAATTTTCGCTGATCAGCTGCCATGTTTGTATTTATGAACCTTTCTTTCTCGGCAAATAGAAATAATTCTTCCTTTCATTGACAATTAGTAAGAATTTTCTTCATACAAAGCAAATTTAGTTTTTTTTTCTGTCCGGCCATAAAATAAACAAATTATTTTATTTTTTAAGTCAAAAAGAAAGCTGTGAAATTTTTAAAAGCAGTGCATGTTCTTATCTAAAATTAGTGCTTTTTAATAGGAAATAAAAGCAACTACAGCTCAGTAATAACAGGACAAAACACGGTTAGTAAAGATCATTATTGTGCGGTAGTGATCTGTGTGTGTGTGTGTCTGTGTGAAAGTTGCCTCTGCAGGATGGCATCCTGAAACATATCTATTTACTTTGGTTTTTCTTATTTCTGTTTAATATGTATTTGTGAAGACCCTAAATTTCCATTTCTTTTTAAAAAAATTTTTTACCACCACATCCAAATCTGGATCCTTACTCATTCTAGAAGTTTAATGATTCTCTAAATCATTGATTTGAGCTGAGACACACCTCTGCTGGAATGTTTATGCAGATCCTTGCGTAACAATTTTAGTGATCCTGCTAAAAAAAAAACCCAGACCAACCAAAAACAACCCAAACCGAACTGATCCGATCACTTCCTTTAAGCATGACAATGAGACAAAACTGCTTAATAATATTGTTTTATAACCACTCGTGTATATTTAATTTAATGGGAGTATTTGATTAATCCAGACGTGCAGGTATAATGATAACCCTTTGTTACACACAGGCTAGCATAACCACATGTAGCTTGAGTTTATATCGAGCTAATTTCTCAATATTACTAATATGGATATGAGTGAGTTAATGTTGCTAAACGTTCCTGCCTGTGCTGATTACCAACAGTGACTCAGTCCGCACTTGGTGGAAGCGTGCCCCGTGTGCTCTGCTCACCAGAGTTCCCGGGTTCAATCCCAACTTGGGCAGTTTGGGGCATGTTATCCCTTTGCTCTGTCTCCCCACCCTCCTGTCATCTGTCGCTATCTAATAAAGGCAAAAAATATTCTATTTTATTAATTTACAGTCTCAGTTAATTGTTAGTTCTGTGATGTGGTCGCAGCTGCAGCTCCAGCAGATGGAGGCATGCTTCTCTCTGTGATGTAAGTTGGTAAACAACATAAACCAGTGCTGTGCTGCAGCACTTTGGTTTATAAAATGCCGTCTGTGACAGAACGAACTGATGTTTAACCACTCGGCCTGAGCAGCCTGTAACCACCTCGTGCACAGGTGCTAGTGGAGCTCATATTAGCAGCAGGGAAAAAAGGGGGAGAGGTCTTTTAAACCTTAAAACATGTATCCAAAGGCAGCATTTGGCTCTGCAGGCATACGTAGGCATACTTTCGCACACTTGCTGTTATACTAAGGTTAATTTTCCCATTTAATCAGGTAGTAGGCTGGTCACCAGGAACGTCGCTAGTACTTGGTATTACTTAGTAATTACCTATTTTTTATAACCTTTTTTAATTATCCAGAAAGAAAAAAAAACACTTTTAATGAAGACGCTTTTGTGAGAGTGTCCTGGGTGGGTGGAGAGGATAAACCTTCTCCTTTACGGCAGGAGAAACAGGAAGCTCTTAGTGTTGCCCGCCATGCTGCCAGCTCACACTGTTACCCCTGTGTTACTGGGAAAGTTTTAAAAGGGACTTCCAGACATGTGTGCCCTTAGTTGGGAATGCAGAAATGTGTAGTGAAGTATGTCTACTTGTGAACTTGGAAAATGGCATCCTTGACTGCAGCATCCCTTTTTAGGCGACGTCAGTTTTGTCGCAGCAGAACTCGGTTGCAGGCAGAATGCAGAGCAGCGGCTGGTATTGGCTCTGATGCTGATGACTGATTTTATTGACTGGAAAATTAAATCACTTTGATATAGGAAGCGTTCGCCCATGGCGGTGGCCTCTCGACGGAACGATGCTCGCAGTCGAAGAGGAGCAAACAAATGTCTAGGCCTGCTGCGAGCACATTTAAAATCTCATTTTTTGATCATTTGGATCATTTGGTGTAGGAAAAAAGTAAAGCAGTTTGTACTTTGTATTTTTTTTTTTTAGAGAAACCGTGATTATCTGTTTGAAGAAAAGAAAACAGCAGAGGAAGATAAAGACGTCCCTCACATATGCATGAAATAAACTTTCTGCATTCAAACTGGACACATAAGCACATTTACAGTGTGTGTCTGTGTGTGTGTGTGTCGTCTTTCCTGGAAGCAGAGGTGCAGCCTGTGCTGGAAGGTGGATAGTGTTGCTGGGTTGTGGCATTGCTGTCAGCTTGCTTGTGTTGAGGATTGATGTGGGAGACAGAGGGCAGGCGTATCACCGTGTCACCTCTCAGACCACCGGGTGCCACGCCCCGCAGTCAATGACATGTCCGCCTCCGCGTGGCTTAAAGAAAAACCTCTTCTTCTTCTTCTTCTTCAACATTTCCCGCCTGGGGTTTAACAAACTGATCCTCGTGCCAGAGTTCATTCTAGTTAAAGAAGAATGAACAGCTTGTGTCGTGCTGAGATTCATCAGGGATTTGCAGATGATGAATTTTATTAATTTTTCTGTTTGTTTGACTCTGTCATTATTTCTTTGCTGCTCATTTCTCTTTAATATGTGAAGCAAAAATTAATTATTTACAAAAAGTAGCTGTTAAAGTCAGGCCTTCTGCAGGTAATGACTTTTATTATTAATAAAAAATTCATTGATTGCTGTTAGATACTGAAATTAAAATATTTGGGTTCTGAGCAGGGCTGCGCACTTAATCGGATTTTTAATTTAAATGCCAATTTTGGCTTCAGGCAATTAATAAAGCGAGCTAATTGATATGAAATACTTAAATTGATTCTGTTTAACAGTAATTCTTTTGTTTTGCCTTTCAGCCTCTCTCTGAAGATTTAGTTCAGTTCACATTAATTTATGTAGTTAAAATTCAAGAAAATCCACTTAATTACGTGACTGAATGGGGTCAGCCGTGTAT
>VUQJ01021229.1:27296-38325 GCA_015108635.1 Andinoacara biseriatus | reverse complement strand
TTTTAGGTCTTGATTCAGGACTCAACTTTTTCTTCATGGTATAAACATAAGAGTTACTTTCCAAAGGTATAAAACAATAATTTTGTTGTAAGAAGATCTTCTGTGTCACCATATGGTCATTGTAATGACTTCATGCTACCTACCAACACTGCACATGTAGCTCAAGCTGACCAGCCACAGCTAGAATATGTGGTGTTTATAGCCTTTGCGTGTAGTTATATTTTTGAGGAGGTGCCATCAGCGGGAGCCAAAGCAGCACTCTGACTCATAGGGAAGAATCTGACTTCACAGAAGATGATTGTCAAGGGGTCTGTTTTTCTTTTTTCTTTCTTTTTTTTTTAAACACACATAGATCTTTCGAGGAGCTGACTTGGAAAATGATAAAATTAAAAAGCACCTTGTTCATTTAGTAGTTGTTTGACACAATCAGAGATTTAGTATTAAGAATATATACTAAAGCAACATGGTTTAAAGTGTTGTAGTTTAAATAATGTATGATACTTTTCTCCTCTATATCTCAGGCAGAGAATATCAAACAGAGAATTTCTGATGGACGGAAATAGCACATTTCTCTTATTCATAAGTAAACAAGTAGAATCCATTGATTTTCAAAGGAAGCTCCTTGATTATGTCTTCATTTTTTAAGCATGGTTGATTTTTAAATGAGGTGAGGGAATTTGAAATACAACGGGGAGTCATAGGCTTGTCAAGGTTGCTTGCATGTACACATATATTTGCAGGCTGTGCTTAACGTGGCAAATGTCTTTTGATGCACATTTTGATTTACATAACTTTGGAGGAGGGATGCGGTAAAGGATTCCCTCAGCACCAAAGGACATGGAAGATATTGCGGTGTATTAATGACTGCCTCTTTTTCCCAGCGAAGAATCAAACAGAAATTTGAAGCAGGACACACAGAGAGTGAGGCTGGGCAGGGAGATCTGATAGACTTCAGCATCACACACAGCCTGCCATAGTCTATTACTGAATATGGATATGTCATAGCATGACCTTCTTTTTCATTTTGCTCTACTCTCCTTACCCACATTCCAATATATGTGCACAAACATACAGACATCACAAATTTTTGTATTTGAGAAGCATCTTCTGAGAAAGCCATGGCATAGATCTGGTCTTTCAGGGTTGGGTTTTGAATCACTTCTTTCATCACAGGGTCATGTATGCAGATATTCAGCTCAGAACCACGTTGAAGATCAATAAGGAATGTTTGCATATTCACTCTCCCAGGCATACGCAGCACAAAGCCCAATAATTTACCCAGACCACATTAGCAGTGAGATAAGGGGCTTGCTTAGCCATCTGAAACACCAAGGGAATTTATTTTTATTGCTCCTATTAATATCAAACATAACTAATAAGGTGTGATTGTCCTGTGTGCTTATTGTAATAATAATGCAGACACACCGTAATAAAGAGCCAGCTCTCTGAGCGAGCTCTCTGAGCGAGGAAAGGCTTGGCTTGCTTTTCAGCTACAGTGTCATTTTTGAATCTGTTTAATACCTGTGAGAATTTGTTACTTCCATAAAGCAGTAAATCAACTGTAACACAGAAGAAAATCTAACAACAAATCAGCTCCCACTGGGAACAAAGTACAGCTCAGACTTCACAGTGCTCTGTGGTAATATGGGACTTATCTTTGCATCTAACCTAAACATGACAAACTACTCTGCCATAAGGATCCTGCAATAGAATTGCATGCACGTGCAGCATGCAGTTAATGTGTGTTTACTTCCCCTCATGTCAGAACTTAATAAAAATGTTTAAAATGTTCTTCTTGCCTTCAGTTTCCTTGTCTCTACAGTATGTCTGCCTGAGTCATGATATACAATAATCTTTCTTACATTTTGAATGGACGACCATGTGTTAGCTGACCTGGCTTTGCCACCGAGAGCTGGTTTAATGTGGATCCTGTTTAGCTTTGGATTAAGATTTCTATAATAATTACTAGTTAAGTACCACAGGATAATTATAAGAAGTGATGGAATGAGTGCTCAGATCTTTTAACTAATTATTGGATAACTCTACCTCTTTGTGTCCTAAAGACCTTTACATGATTTCAAGATTTAAACAAAGTCATCTGAGATGATTAGATAAATAATTACTATTTGGTGGAAATGTTAACAACTCTGAAGCATGAACTGGCAGGCAACAACGGTCTGATAATGTAACATGTTTTTATTATAAACATTTAATATCTTTTCTTGGATTAGAAGTGTGATATGGCTAAAAAAATGCTAATACCTCCAAATTGTCCATAAGTGCAGAATTTCTGTTGAAACAGTTATTTTCCTATCCTTACTTCAAATAAATTCAGGCTTATTTATCTAGCACCAGTTCAGAAGCACCGTATACTGTAAGATAAAGACAGTAGAGCATTGGAGAAAACCCCAACAGTCATGCGACCCAAGGTGAGCAAGTACTTTGCAATGGTGGGAAGGAAAAAGAAACATCCAACACAACCAGGTTCAGGGAGGGGCAGCAATCTGCTGCAACTGGTTGGAGAGAGAGGGGAGAGAAGACAAATTTTGATTTCAATGGAGTGAAAAAGGGTGAGTGGAGAAGAAAACATGAAGTCCCGCAGTAGTCTGAGCCTATAACAGCATAAGTAGCTACAGTTCTACCACAAAAAAATTTCCATGTTAAACAAATTACAGAAAGTACATACTGCACTCTTGTACAAAGGTGTATACTCCATAATGTCTGTTTATATAATCTATAACAATAAGCCAACAGTGCTAACCATCGTGCCACCGTCCCTGCCTGGCTTACAGCCATACCACCCAACATATTTGTTTAATATGTGCATTGAAGGACATATCTTGGTCAAACACGACTCCCATGTTATTGCTGGAGGCTGTGGTAATGCCATCCAAGTAAAGCTCTGGTTAGACACCATGTTTCTAAGATTTTTAAGTGCAAATATAATAACCTTACTTTTGTCTGAATTTAGGAGAAGAAAATTATAGAACATCCAGGCCTTTATCTCTTTAAGATATGCCTGTAGCTTAACTGATTTATGCCATCTGGCTTCATGGATAGATAAAGCATAGCAATATAAATGTATGCAGCATTTTCTAATATTGACTAAGGGAAGCATGTTTAATGTAAAAAGATCTGGTACCAGCACAGAACCCTGTGGAACTCCATGACTAACTTTCATATGTGAAGAAGGCTCCCATTTACATGCACAAATCAAGATTAATTAAAAAGATATGATTCAAACCATTGCAGTGCATTTCCTTTAATAACCATGTGTTCTAATTTCTGTAGTAAAATACTTTGGTCAGCAGTATCAAATGTTGCACTGACGTCTAGCATAACATGCACAGAGATGAATCCAGTGTTTGAAGGTCATTTGTAACCAACTCTAGTTCTGTTTCTGTGCTATGAAGCACTCTAAATCCTGACTGTAACTCCTCAAATAAACTATTTCTCTATAAATATTCAGTTTGACAGAGTAGTTAATGCTATTATTGCAGTTTACTTTCAGCTCACTACTGCAAAACTCCTTTTCCACAAAGACAAAACTACATCAACAGGATATGGTGCGTCATTGACAAGAATGTTCTAGCTTTAAATGTTGAATGGGACCTTGCTGTATGGAGTTTGCATGATGCCCTGTGCTTGACTGAGGCTCCCTCCCACAGTCCAGTGACATGCACTTTAAGTTAACTGTGATTCTAAATTGGTCATGGATGTGAGTTAGACAAGGTCCTTAAAGTGCATAGGAAAAATGTGCTTGATGAATGAAGTGGATAAATGTGGCTCGCCAGTAAGAGTAGAAAAGTACTAGATAAATGCCAGTCCAAATATATGAGTTATTGTGTTAACTTTTCAGAAATGGACTCTAGTGGAATTTGATTCAGAGCGCATACAGTTGTTAAAGACTGGTATTTTCCAGTCTTTCAGCAGTAATGAAAGACACAAGGCATGAGGTTTTGTTGCTTTTACCAGCAGTTTGCAATAAATGTTTAGCAAAAGTTTATCGTGTGTGTTAAAGCCATGAGAAAATAAATAAATTATAAATTATAACTTGTGCATTAGTTGTCTTCAAAGTAAGAAGTATACATTATTGTACCACAGTGTACCACAGAACCTCTTAAGCAGAATGTTGGGATAGATTATGGCCATGCAAAATTTCACTCTTTAAGATAGAAGACCAAAGGTTTGAATTGATGTCTTAGAACAGTTAGTAATGCTTCCTCTCAAACCTGACCACATAGTCTTCATAACATTAAAAACTAATTCTGGTTTCAACCTGGGATGCTTCCCATAAGTGCAGATATTATCTGTGGGGATGAATATGTAGGATGATTTGATCAGACAGGAAGTTAACAAAATGACTAATCCCTTTCTTTGTTTTGGTTTATCACACAAACAAAACTTAAAGTAAATTATATAAAAACAACCTTTTTAAGAAAGTATTTTTTGCTATTGTTGCCTCCCCAAATCTCTGCACTGGAGACACTGAGTGCAAAATTAGCATACCTATACAAGCCCCAAGAGCTGTATTAATGGTAAGTATGCCAAGCCATAATAAAACAGAATTATGTAACTGTCAATTGACCTTTGTTTGTTATTCCTTGTGTTGTTTGCTGTTTATTTTGAAAATATCACTTTATTTGTGTCTTTGGCTGTTTTGTTTTCCCACCCCTTTGATTGTGTGCTCTACTCTAATTGTTTCCACAGCAGTAACACGAGGTTAGCTATCAATTTGTTAAGTTAACCCATGCACGTTCACATGAAAGGAGTGGTGCTAGTAGCATCTGACCTGTCACAATTTTTGATAACGGCACTGGGAACAGAGCAGTTGATTTTGAAAATAAATGAAGATATAACTAGTTTATGGGAAGAATATGAAGCAGTCTTTCTTTCTTTCTTTCTTTCTTTCTTTCTTTCTTTCTTATTTGTCATGCTTGCATATTTCAGGTCATGAAACATTTTAATATTAGAAAACTCATTGTTGCATGACATTCTGTTTCAGTTTGCCATCTTGGATTTTTGCATTAGCTTTTAAAGCTCAAGTTTTGATTTTGTCACCTGTAAAATGCTCGTGCCAAATGGTGTGCAGTAAATCCGATGCTTAAATGACACACAGAGAACACCCAAAGAAGTTAATATATTTATTACCTTGCTCACCGATAGGTGGGGAGTGTTTATGTTTTCCCGTTGGTTTGTCTGTTAGCAGGATAACTCGTAAAATTTTAAATTGGATACCAGTACAAAGTTGACTAAACCTGAACTGCTATCTTAGATAATATATACAGTTTATATATAAAAGTGGTATAACAACTATTGAGTTATAGAGATAAACAAATGCAGAGGATTCTTGCCTTTGCAGACTTTGCATTAAAAAAAGATTCAGTGGCTCTTTTAGAGTTGTTCTATAGTAACTACCGCTTAACCCAGTGTTGAACCCGATTTTGGAAAACAGGTCTTTATTTAAACTTCCTCAGCGGCCATGACCTTGGTCTGCTCCTCCCTGCTGCAGTCAGGTAGTTTTATTCAGCTTTTTGGCCTCCTATTCCTTTTCAGTCCATGAGGCCTTGACACCGGTCACAGCTCTGTACCTGGGCTCTCTGCACTTTACTGTCAATTTCAAGTATTTCAACCTTTTCACTTTTTTTTCTTTTTGCCTTCTTCTCTCTGCCTCCTTGGCAGAGCTAATTTGGTGCCCCCCTCCCCTTACATTTCACTAATGGTGAGATGTCTTCATGAACATTTTAAAAAGATTAACCATTAACAGTGTTTTTCATTGTTTTTGCAGTGATTGTGTGAGACAGACTAAGTGCAGTGCAGTCACACTGGGCTGCCTCACATTTATCATCATTGTTATTGTGACCTTAATAATATCTCTTTGATGGTGTGGTGTGTAATGTGTGCTGTGATTAATAGCATGTGATTATCTGTTCAGTCAGTTTTCATCACAGCACTGAAAAGATTTGTTGAGATGGTAGTTAAAATATGACTCACTTCACATATTGAAAATCTTCTATTCTCAATTTATAGAAAAATATATTGAAATTAGAAAAATTGTCACCCATGCACAACATACTTACACACACGGTGTGTATTCCTTGTAACTGTTTACCTCTTCTTCCAACTGCAATGTTAACATGTGAGATTGAAATGTGTAGATGGACACAGACGTAATAGGACTCTCTACAGTTTAGTTGAAAGCAGAGGCTGGAGACATTGCAGCTCTTATAAGAAATGATTTTGAACCTATACATAGTTTCTGAGCAGGACAGCGAGCGCAAAGAGCCCGAAAGGTTGCTGCGGTGCCTCTTGATTTTCTCATCCCCTGTCTTTTGGCCTATTGTTCATCCTTCTCTAATTTGGCATCACTTTAGTTTGAGATATATAACAATATTTATATACGTGTCTCTGGCTTTTGTTTCTTTTGAAGGCCATATCTTTGCTTTCAAAAGCACTTTGTCCTCTAGCACTGTTTGACAATCTGATTGCAGTCAAATAAACAATGGGGTTTTTTGAAAGGATGTGAATTACTTCAGTTGATGATGTGGTGTCTAACAAGATCAACCAATTTCTCTTTTTATCTTGTCAATCAATAGAACTCTGCAGTGCTTTTCAGAGCCTCCCTTCCTCAGGATGCAAGTTCATTGACTTGTTTTTTTTCTTTGTGTACTTCTGTCAACTAAATAGCATTGTGTCACGAGAAGTCGCTCAGAAGGAGGCTTAACGAACATCAGGCACAGAGCACATGCTGAAAAAAAAATCGTTCTATTAATTAATGGTGTAATTAAGGTTTTGTCATTGACATGGCATGAGCTGACAGGGATGGATGGGGTACTTGGTCCTGCACCAGGCAGTCGCACATTCGATAATGAATGGCAGCTATTACGAGCACGTTTGGGTGGTGATGGGGCCACCTGCATAGGCTTGGCATCCCCACCTATCCTTGCTCTTTTTCCCTCCCAGAGCTCTTTATCTGTTCCCAACACTTTGGTTTTTCCAATTCTGACCTTATCCTTCATTTAGCATGCTCCTAATTTAACACCGTCTCTCCCATTGTGTTCACACAGATTTACTAGACCCTGCTGCTCTAACTGCCTAAAATTAATACCAGGTAATTTAACCAGAGAAATCCCCTTCCCCTAATATTTTTGTTGGCAATTATTGTCACCTTTTCACATCCTTTATTTAATTCAAGCTGGGAGAAATGTTCACATTGTTTTAATGCATAGTCCAGCTGTGAAGTCACTGTTCCTGATCAAGACAATCTGTCTCACAGCCTAACACTTAAATGAGCCTGTACAAAAGTGCGCTTGTGTTATGAGTTTAGCTGGATAACTTCCAGCATCAGCCCAGCTGCATGACTTTACCTCAGTAGAATACTGTGGATGGCAGAATTACCATTCTTTCTAATTTCAGTGCTAATATTTTATATAACAAAGTAGCCATAGTTTAAGACTGAACAAAACCCAGACTGTACAGTCACCAAGGCTACAACAAGAAACATTATTGCAAGGCATGAGGTTTTGAGCTGTCAGTCTGAAACCCTAAAAGCAAGACACCCTCTTTGAAAATGTACATGAATAAGTTGCTTCAGTACACTATAGCAACTCAAAAGGATGTTCAGTGCTGAAGTGCATCAAGAATGTGTCTTGGATGAAATCACATCTAAAGTAATAAAAAGTGGTGCTTTTTACATGCAGCTGTTTTTCGTTATAAGCCTGCTGAAAGCTTCAAATCAACATCAATGGTTCAGGCTTTAATTATTAAAATCAAAAGGATGGCATGTAATATTAAAACATCTTCAGGCACTCCACAGTTGAGGGGTAGGAGGAGGATGGTGGTTGGTGGTAGTGGAGGTGAATCTGTTTCCAAGATAAGGCGATATTTTCATTTCCTGTCATGGGTAAGATTGCAAGGTTTGGAGCTATAGACCACTTTTGAGGACAGTGCTAAAAATGGCTATTCTTGTAACATATGGGAAGGTTTATTATTTCACCAATGAAGTTCTGAAGAGCAGTTTGAATGCTCATTATCCAAAAATGTTGGATAACGAGCATTCAGTGAACACAGATGTACATATTCACACCCCCAGTTGCACCTGTGACACCTTTACCCATCCACTGCATGTCTGTGCAGTGGTGAAAACAAACCAAGAAACCCCCCATGGGGAGAAGATGCAAATGAAGCATGGTAGGAACATGGGCTGCAACTGAAACCTGTGCTGTGAAGAAACTGTGAGCGGGAGGTGGAAAATGCTGTGCCAAATATGGCAACAAGAAAGAAAAAAAAAGAAAAGAAGAAAAAAAAAGGGAAAAAAAAATGAGTGTAGGTCTGTGTGGTACAGGGAATATTTATCATGCTTCAGTACCATGCTGCATTAACCTTGCTTGATTTTTATGCCAAATTAATAAACATTTTAAAATCCTTTCTGAATTCATCTTGGGTACTTTGGAGTTGGTGTTTGTCACACACTAAATGTCCTAAGCAGTGTCCTACACAGCAGAGATTATACTGTAGTAATGAATCACTCTCACATCTGACAGGCCATGTGTGTGTGTGTGTGTGTGTGTGTGTGTGTGTGTGTGTATAGGTGTGTGTGTGTGTCTAAAACAAAACTAAAACAATTTTCTTAACATGTGTGTCATTTGGAAATAATTCAGGATGGCTGTTTTCAATTTCAGTTCCTTCTTGCTGTCTTTGTTATTGTACTGTATTTCTGTGGCCACATAATGTTTACAGGCCCTGAAATCCTTCTATGAAAGCACTTTATCATAGAATGCAGGAACAATTTGCTATGATACAATAATGTGTGTGGAGTCTGACACTAAATCTTTACCTCTAGAGAAAAGACACAAAAAGAGAATTGACTTATAGACAGTAGAAGTATAGATATAGGTTAGGCTTTTATTGCCAGGTCCATGTGAAGGTTTGTCAGTGATAAAAATTAATAATTTCACCTCTGTGCTAGTGAACAGTGGAGCAGTTATCAGCCTTGTGGCCGAGATCAATCTCATGCATAGCATAGTGCATCGTTTTCTCGTTGGTTAGACAGGCTTTTGCTGCCTGTTTGTCAACATATAGCCTTACTTTTTATGATCATTCAAGGTTACCCCCTGCTTAAGATTCATGACAAGAAAGCCTGCCATGTGACCTTTCCCTACATCTTCTGCTGTGTCCTCAAGTGTGTGTATGTAATATCAACTCCCTGATACAGTCTACTAAGGCAAGTCTGTCATTTTGGTAAATCAATCATTCTCATATAAATTCCTCTATCAACTTGACCTGTTTTGAGATTAAATACAACAGGGAAGTCAATGGACTTATGATTCACCGATCAAAGTATTAGCTTTTTGCATATTTTGAAGATTAAAAAAAATTGCTTAGTTGGTTGGTTAGTTTATTCAAAATCCAAATGATGAGCTAAATTTCATTTCCCTGGAGATTGTAAACATGCGCTAAAATGAGGTGTTATAAACCCTGGAAAAGTGATGCCACATTTTTATGAAATTGATTTCAAATTGTATGCAGCAAGTGGCTTTACCAAGCTAAGTAGAAATGCACAAAAAAATGAAGGTACGATGGTGTCAAAAATGAATCAAACACACAGCCAAAGCTGTTCAAATTTCAATTACCCAGAAGGAGGTAAGAGGAGGATAGAAAAGAAGGATGAAGTGGAATGAAAAAAGAGAAGGTGGTGGTGGTGGTGGGGGGTTGTCACTGAAATGCGAGAGAAGCTATATCAGTCTGATCAGTCATCCGTCCTCCTCCAATCTCCTGATAAAGCAGGTACTGCAGGAGGTGAAACGATGTGTATCAAAACCTCATGAAGATCGATGGCATCCTTCTGCCAGCTTTGAGAGAGACAAAAGAGAATGAGTGTGAGAAATAAAAAGGAAAAGATGGCTATCTAAAGTGGTCAACACAAAAGTGACAACAGCAGGGAGACAGAGGAAATTGTGGGCTATTAAAAAGTACGGAGACGAAGAAGGTTTTTATTTTTTTCTGCGGCTTGTTAACACAATGTCAGGTGATGCAGTAAATAAGTCCCAGAGAAATGAAAGAGGGCTATAATCAGAAATTTGCGGGATCTTGAGCCAGGTGTGTTTATGTACACAGTGCTTAGGCAAACAGCAGAGCGACAGGTGATATCAGCTCTAAGAGCTTAACAGGCCTGCAGATGCAGAGGTCATGTCTTGGTTTCACAAACAGACACGGGCTAAAACAGAACCATGATTTCCCCCCTCCTCCTTCACACAGTTTGCTCACTTTTCCTTTCACAGTTTGAATGTTGAATGCAAGCTGCACACCATTTGTTATGAGTAGCAAACAAAAATAAAACATATTTCTTTCAAAACCAGCAGAGGATTAATTAAACAACAAAATGGTATAATAAAAACAATAAAAAAATACAGATGTAAATTATGTCCCTGGAAATCTTTTTAAATAATGCAAATGCATTTATTTTTAGTGAAAAACACTGCACTTCTCCGACACCACTGTAATCACAGTTAAGAACAAAGACGTTCCAAAATAGTACGCTTTTTCACGTGTGTATTATGCCTATAATAGATCACAGATGGCTTTAATTATTTGGCTGCCATGGTTATTATATGATTAGAACCATTCACATTGTGAATGGCGACACAGCCGCTATTTATTTGCTCTTGAAAGCTAAAGTATTTTTCATACTCTGCAGACGATAAACATGAACTTATCACATGTGGCGTCAAAACAAATGCCGTTATGTCTGCACAACGCAGAGACTGATGTGCTGTTAAAAGGGCGAGTGCAAACAAACGCGGAACATGTGAGAAATCCCACAGATACAAATTTGTGAACTAGTGATTTTTTTAAGATTTGCATTAACAGAAAAGGATCTTTGCTTGTGCAGCAATGCCACAAGGCCTTTTCATTTAATACGTTATCACATGGGTGAAATGAAACTAATGATTGCTGGATTCTGTTTAACTGCTTTAGATTCAAGGTCCTGTAATTAAGCATGCCTAGTCAGTGTCACACTGTGAATAGA
>VUQJ01021229.1:16731-26814 GCA_015108635.1 Andinoacara biseriatus | reverse complement strand
TTTCATAATAATTTTGGTTACATAATTTTTATTTTTTCTAAGAAGTGTCTTTTTTACACTTTGAGCAAAAAAAAAAAAAAACCTCTTCAGTAGCACTTAAATTACACTTCACAGTTTTAATTCTCCCTTTATATTTATCTATGTATCTGGAAAACTTTGAAAACACTTCAGATATTAATGGGAAAAAAATCATGCTGGATATCTATACTAATGTGGACTGGGTAATGTGTTAGGCATGGAGGGATGCCACACTGTTTGATGGAAATGAAAATGTTTAACTAGCAGAGTGCTAAATTCAAAGACTGCCCAAAAATCTGTGAAAAAAATGATGCAGCAGGCTAGTCTTTTTTGCCAAAATGTCATTGCACGTCCCAGAGGTGTTCTGCTGGATTTAGGTCAGATGAGTGTGGGGGCCAGTAAATGGAATCAGTTCCTTGATCCTCCAGGAACTGCCTGCATACTTTTATCACACGATGCTGGGCATTGTTGTGCACAATGAGGAGCCCAGGACCCACTGCACCAATGTACGGTCTCACAATGGGCCCAATGATTTCATTCTGATACCTAATGGCAGTCAGGGTGTTGTTGCCTAGCCTGAGGTCTGTGCGTCCCTCCATGGATATGCCTCCCCAGTCCATCACTGACCCACCGCCACACTGAATGATGTTACAGGCAGCATAACTTTCTCCACAGCTTCTCCAAGACACTTTCATGTCCATCACATGTGCTCAGGCTGAATCTGCTCTTATGTGTGAAAAGTGCAGGGAGCCAGTGGTAGACCTGTCAATTCTGGCATTTTATGACAAATGCCAATTGAGCTCCACAGTGCTGGGCAGTGAGCACAGGGCCCACTAAGGGTCGTCAGGCCCTCAGGCTGCCCTCATGAAGACCATTTATTCACACCAGTGGCCTGCTGGGGGTCATTTTGTAGGACTCTGGCAGGGTCTTCCTTTTCCTCCTTGCACAAAGGAAGCAGTAACTGCCCGTCTCCTGGAATCTCCTCCATGCTCTTGAAACTGTGCTTGGAGACAGAGCAAACCTTCTGGAAATGGCACATATTGATGTGCCGTCCTGGAGGAGTTGGACTACCTGTGCAACCTCTGTAGGGTCAAGGCATCACCGTAGTGACACTGAACCGAGCCAAATGCAAAACCAGTGAATAAACACTCAGAAAAGATGAGGAGGGAAAAGAAAGAAGAAATGGTAATATCATTCATTTAATTTGATTCAATTTACTCAGTTGCCTCAAGGCGCTTTACACTCTAAGGTAAAAACCTTTCAATATTTGAATTAAGTCATAACTTAACATTTTTACTGTGTTCATCTGTAGTTTCTGCTCATAATTCCAAAAAGACAAACCGTATCACTGCTGAGTTGTATCTTCACATTCTATGAGACGTTAAATGTCTTTTAATTAACTTCTATATACTAGCAGTGACAAAGAAACAGCACAGGCTGTCTATTCTTTATTGTAGTACAACTAAGACAATAGATGGGCTGAGATGAGCACGTAACAGCAGAACCACGACCCCCCCTCCCCAAACATGCATGCACATGGTCATATGAGAATGAGAATAGTCAATTATTAATGCTCATTATATTTACTTTTTCCAGTTCAGTTTATCAACACGTGCCGTGCAGCTGCACCCTTGTTGAGGCTGAGAGATGATCAGAGGTGGGAGTGGCTGCAGCTGTCAGGGAGGAGCTTCTTAACAGGCCGTAAATCATATACTGAGTTGGATACAAATGGAAAGGAAACCAAGCAGGGAACAAAAGAGTCTGTTACAGTCCCAAAATCTGCAGTTGCTCTCTTATTTGAGAAGTATTTTACAAAAGTGTGAAACCCACTTTGGAAACTTGTGAAAGCGTTTGTGAAGGAAAAAAATGCATTTAAAAGGACAGAGAAATAGGTGCTAAATATTTTAGTACATTGCTGAAGACTTACTGAAGACTCTTGCTGTCAATCTGGCAGCAACCTTCCACAGAATAAGACTGGAAATAATTTCTAAAGTGTGCACTAAATGGTGTTTTAAGTACAAAAGACTTTTTCTTGTCTGAGCAATGACTGGATGTCCACCAGAACAGGCCCAACTATTCACATAGCCAACCACAAGTGATGTACACACTGTTCTTTTCTCATTTTCCTCAAGGGAAAAAAAAAAGAAGCTTCACTATCATCCTGTTTTGCAAAGTTTCAGCCTTTTGTAATGGGGAACTGTGTCTGAGGACACATCACATGATTATAAGGGTTATCAATAGCATTATAATAATAATCCTCATCATGTGTGACCTCAAGTCAAGGAAATCAGTTGAACAAGGCCAACCCAGGAAGTCAAATACTGCCTTTTTGAGCACTGGGCACCCTTAAGTATAATTTTTCAGTGTTGCAGGATAATGTGGTGAAGAGGCATACTTTAACCTAAACAATGAGCTAAATGTAACCAAGCAGCAATTAAAAGACAAAGTAAAAATGAATGAAAGCAAAACCAAAGATCCCAAACAGTGCATCCGCCCGACTGAGAAACTTACCACTACCTCTCCTACTTCTACTCTTTCATGCTGCTCTTGGTGTCCAATATTGCTGCCACTAGTGTGTCAAAGCTCTGAAGCCAAAGGATGCCTTGTGCATGTCTCTGCAATGCCAAAAACAACAGTATTTGATGTTCTGGGAAGAAAATTAGTTAAACAGATGCAAAAGCTTTGTTTTTACAGTAAAATCATAAAATCTGAGTACAAAAAGGCATATTGCCACATTTAATATACACATTAAATATAATCAACTAGCATTTTACAGCCTTAAGCTGAAAGCTGAAAATTTGTGCATTGCACAGCCCATATCGCATAATTCATCAGCCTCAGTACATAGTGTTGTTTATTTATGCAGCTGCATATTCAGGCCAAACCGCTCTGTATGATTTCTCAGTTCTGTACACATGCATTGGTTATTGATTGCCACTTACTGTACTGCCATTGCTGTATGTCCTCGTGTCTGCAAAACAGATGCTTTGCTGGCATTTAACTGCTATAATGCAGTATTTAAATAATGATGGAATGGCTCACAGCTACAAGATAAAAACCTCAGAGAATGACTGATAGTACAGATATAGTTCTCAAATATGTACTAATGATTTCATACGCGACACTTCCTCTCTTGACTTATAAAGACTTGCCCTTCGCTCAGTGATTCTAGGCCAAAAATTAACAATATACCCTTTGCAGTGTGCTGGTGTTACACAGGAAATTTCATTGTTGCAGAGCTGGGATGGTATTATGTGATGTAAATTTGAGTTTGAGTTAAAAAGAATTGTCCTGGGCGGGAACAGGTTTGCCTGGGCTGGTTTCCCAGGTAAGGCCCATGTTTTGGAAACACTGATCTGGCATACATAAGCTACTGGTCAGTTTCCAATGCACCTAGACTCAAAACCCATGCTTCACACCTTCCCACTGCTGCTGTAAAAGCCTAGAGTTTATGCCAAACACAACCAGACACAGTTGTGGTAGTGATGCTGGGGTGTGTACAACCACTGATTATTGTGGCTCCACAAAAACATCTCCATATTTACCTGTTTTTAATATTGATTGATATCCCTACGTACAAAATACAAGCAACATTAAAAATCCTAATATTTTTGTGCTGAATCTAACAACTTGTGTCTTCTTTAAAACATACTTTTACGTTTCATTGAGAAATATTTTAATGAGCATACCAGCAAAGTGGCAAAATGCTAGTTGTCTTACTTCTAAATAATATTATAGTTTAAACTAAACCAAGGTGACGTGATGGTGACGTTCATTAACTACAAGAAAATGCAAAAAAAAAATACTTTTAGTTTGCCTCTTCATCCTATTACCCCAGATAAACCCAAATCTACCTCTCTAAGGCTGGATTTCTCTGCAGCCTTAAACCTGTTGTGTACCAGGGAGATGAAAGGGGGAAATGTTTGTCTGCTCAATATTGCAGCAGATCAGTCAGCCACAACATGGATCTGTGTGCAAACACTTCTGTAATAAGAAATTTGTATCTAAGTATACCTTTGCCGTTTCCAACAACAGTCTAATTTCATGGTGTGTCGTGTTTATTCTCTCAAGATGTTTGACCCTTTATGGAACAACTCAAATTTAATTTGTAGCAGGAAGATCCAAAACACTGCAGAGCCACAGTTAAGCCTCCTATACATGGAAAATCACTGTGAGGGCACAGGGGTCTGGTTTGTTGGAAAAGCAGTTTATTTATAAGGGGATTTGTGCTGATCTGCATATAAACACAATGGAATGAACTGGCTATTATCCTGTCACAAACTGTAGTACAATAATATGTTTTTAATTACTGTATCGGGTCCCCTGGTTGCATTTACTATTTAATGGAAATTCATGAGAGCAACTTGGCATCACAATAGTAGAATATGTGATGTATTTGATCCTGTATTTTCCATAAGTGTTTGTTACAAATTAGGCATTAACATGAAAGTTAAAAAAAAAAGTCAAATGCAGTGGCAGGAATCAATGATTGGTCTTTTAGGAAGTAAATATAATGTACATGAATCTTGAATCCACAAAGCGTGCAAATAGCTTTGGGCTATTCACTGAAATCCTAGCAGTAAAACTATGACTGAGTTGTATGAGCCATCATGCTGATTTACCAAAACCAACACATTTACAACAAAATTAAGTGTGTGGAAAAATTTGTACCATTAAACCTGAAATTAATTCAAATCTAACGCTACAGATACTGTTTTACTGCAGTCTCACTGTGTGGGGAGAATGGAAGAAGAGGTGGGAGTTTTGGTAGTGGGAGTCAGAGCTATCTCTCTGACCTTTTTATATTGTGTTGCAGGTGTCATTTACATGTCCTAGGTGATTTTGTTGTAATTGGATAGTGTACAATAAAACACATAACACATAAAATCCAGATGGAAATGTTTCGAGAAAGCATTAAAAGCCTGATTACCAATGCAATCTCAGGAATTTCATTACCATACAGTCTAATACAAAAAACAATCGGAAAGACAAGCATAGAGTTGAATAAACACTTGACCCAAGCACACAAACTGAACATCAACAGCTTCACCATTTTATATATATATATATGTTTAAAATTAAATGATTTTGATACTGAACTATGATAATGCCAATCAGCAATGCTCTTACATTCACTCTTCTAGATTGCTGATGGGAAATGATTACTGCAGCAATTCATTAATTAGTCAATCAGCATGGAATACAAAACCTTTTTCTGATTTCAGCTTTTCAGATGTGAAGACCTGCTACTTTTCTTTGCCGTATAGTTTTGAAAATTTTCATTCTTTTTGGGTTTTGTAAGCTCCCAGTCACACAGCGCTAGAGACCAGTTGGCAAACACTGGGGTTGCAATGGAAAAACATGTATTCTTTTACTGGATGGCAAATGGTTGTTGATGATTGCTGGCAGTTGCTAGGTGAAATTGGTTGCAATGAGAGTGCTGTATCAAAACGTGCAACTTTTAATTTGAAGGGAAAAAGTATGTGTTTCTGGTTTGCACTTTACACAGTTACACTACTGCTTGGCTAGATTTAACCTATGTGCTACAAAACTTCTAGTAAACCTTCTAGTCTAGCTGTATGCTCTTTATGCTGAATAATGTTACCCCCCATGCATGCATGCACACACGCACGCACGCACGCACACACACACACACACACACACACACACACACACAATCTTGAACTGGACAAGTGGTTAAACATTGAATGAATGGATAATGATGTTAACTACTACCATGTGTGTTGTCAAGACAAATGTTCCTGACCAAGTGACACTTTATGAGAGTTAGAAGTGGGAATGTGTTGGTAATTTGACTAATTATCCTGTCTCTATTTCACATCTGGAGTGCGGGTATAGGTGTCAGATGCACTTTATTTTCCCACAGATGTGGCTTGTAGTCCATGTGTTGCCTAAAGAAACATGTAGAAGGAACCCACATGTTAGTAAAACTGCAACGAAACCATCAGAATGCATAGTCATGAGGTCAGTGAAAGTTGTTAGCACTAACTTATGCAATGTGCTTATGCTAAGCGCCAGTATTTCACTACAGTTTTTAGATTCTCATTCTATTTAACCCACTGGAGTGCATTTGTTCTCTAAAACGTATTATATGTTTCAAAACTGTCCATCCATCCATTTTCTTAACCTCTTACCCAATTCAGGGTTGCAGGGATTCAGAGGGTGGAGCCTATTTCAGCTGTCTGAGAGGCAGAGTACACCCTGGACCGGGCAGCAGTCCATCACAGGGCTAAAATGGAGAGACAAAGAATAATTCATGTTCAGATTCACACCTATGGCCAATTTAAAATTTACCTACAAAGCATTCCTTTGAACTGCAGGTGTAAACCAAAGTACCCAGAGAGAACTCACTGTGAGAACATGCAAACAGCACAGAGAAAGGTTCCAACCAGCTGGTGGACTAGAACCCAGAACCTTCTTGCTGTGAGGCAGCAATGCTAACCACACCACCACTGTGTCACCCTTCATCTAAACTACAACCCTAAAAACAAAGCTTTTTTTATATAAAAAGAAAAAGTTCTTGAGGCACTGCTTGAGAATACCTTCAGTACTCATATCTGGCCTCTTAGTGTAAGTAAGTAATGACTACATATACTTTAGGTAAATGGAAATGACAAAAATGTACATTTTATTCTTCAATTATACAGAGTTTTCTTCTTCTTTTTTTTAACCAGGAATATTGCACTATTCATTTCCAACATATGCTGGAGTTAAAGGTGCGATGTGTGTAGCATAGGGTTTAGGGACTACTATCACAGCGCCACAGCTATAACTGTACTAGATAAGGATCAGCTGCAGCGGCCACAGTTACCAGCTCCTTATCAAGGTGAGTAAATAGTTTTAACAGTCCTGTTAAAGCGTCAATCTTGGTATTTATTGCAGATCACTTATCTATGACACAGTTGACAGCAACGACACAAACAGGAAGTCAGCGATATAAGCATTGCTGCAATCCTCCAATCATGACAAGACAGACAAGTAGACAGGTCTTCATTGTAGCGGTTTGCAGTTCACTCTGCTCAATGGGCTTCTTCCTGGCCTCTGCAGCTGCCATTGCATCAATATCTCTTGTTTAATGAATCTAACAGACTGAAGATAAACAGATCAATTGAAGCTGTCAATGTTGACCCAGTATTACAAAACAATTTTATTTTATTTTTTTTTTGCATTAAAAGCCAGCAAGAGTATAATTTAACTGCTGTTTGTTGTAGGATCTGCTGTGGGATGTGTTCCAGGTCAAATAGAAGACTGTTTGGAAAGATATTATTTATACAGGTCAGATTTGGTACATGGTAGCTATAGTAGAGACGTACCTCCAGATGCCAAACTGCATGTTGGTTTGTTTGTTCATTACCTTTATTCAGTCCAAAATATTTTAGCTGATGTTGGCTGGATTCATGGTTTTCATGGGAATGAGTCTTCGTCATTCCCCAACTTTTATTCCCACATCCTCCATGCTTTCCTTTTTTTTCCAGTATAGGTGAAGACTGTGTTTTACGATTAGTGTTAATTACCAAACGATAGTATGAAAGCACATGCTAATACAATAAACTAAGATGGAGAACATGGTTGAGTTTATAATATCGGCTACACATCGAGTATGCTGACATAGTTATTGTTACTATCTTAGCATGCCAACAAAGATTAGCACTCAGCCTAAAACACTAATGTACCCCAAAAAAATATCAAAGATGGAAATAGCTTCTGGGTCAGAAAAATTAGGAAACCTGGATTAAAAAATAATAATAATAATAATAAATGTTGACCGCTGTGAAGACGTTCCTGTTGAGTTTGTGGTCTAAGACATATTCAACAAAACATTAGGTCTGTTTTGTAAGTTTTAGTCATACAATATTTCAAAAAGGAGGATTATCCGTTGTATGCTTAATGGTTAATGACTTGTGAGTGAAAAGTTTAAATTTCTTCTGGCATGTGATTTCACAGTTACTACGCTATTAAACAATTTATACTTTGAAAAATTACACTTTATCACGTCAGGTCAACTGAAAGGGGAACATATTTATTATATCTCTGACTGTCTGAATACATTTATACAAATATGAATACAAATATTAACACAAAATCATGGATGACTCAAGCAGTACAGAAATATTCAAAATGAAAATTAAGGCATAATGTAATTGTCTGCCATCTGCAAACAGACTAAGAAACATTTCTCATAGGATGCTGCTTGCTGAATGCAAATTCACAGTATATAGACCATCTTCACATAGACTTCCATGTGCGCATGAATTTGCAAGCGCAATGGTATCTTAGGCCTATTAAACCCAAATATGACATGAGAGCAATAATCTACAAGCCTTGAAGTTCATAAACCAGTAAAGTTCGCATCATGGCCCAGAGAGAATTTTTTTCACATATTTTCTCTCTCTCTCTCGCTCTGTGTCTCTTTTTTGATAACTTGTATTAATGTTGTGATTATTAAATTTTTCGAGATGTTCTTTTTTCCTCCCAAGTTATCCCCCTTAACAGTTTCCTTGATTTCATTTCTATGAGAGCCACAAAGGGAGAACAATTAAGAAAGTAATTTATCAGATTTTCTTTCGCTACAGAGTCACCACTGAGTTAACTGGTTTAAAAAGATGGAGGGATGCCTGGAAATATTCAGTTTTTGTTGTGATATGAACTAGTTATTTTTGCCAGTGTTATTGTTTACACTAACATGCCCAGAAATAGACATACCTCTTAAAGAACTACAAGTTGGAGGAACATTGCTAACTGACTGCAGTCTGGCAGAAACCCAAACAAGAGGAGGGTCATGTAATTCACTGAGTATGTGAGTTTTTATTAGGAATGTTTTCAGGGAAGAACACAATTCATTAGTCAACAGTTGTGGTAACATTTTGCTGATGTTTGTGTGTGTAAACCATAGATTGCAATAGAACGTTATCCTCAATTAGTGGAAAAGGGGAAACTCATTAGGAAACAATTACAGTCACACGTTCCTGTGAATCCCCACTGAGCATTCTCGCTGCCTGTCCCAGGTTGTGAAATGAAAATCTGAAGAAGAAGAAAGCGAAACGCAACGCTCTGCACCTGTGATTCCTCTTCCAAATCTCCACCAGCTGCAGCCCATTAACGGCTAGAGGTAAAGGTTAAGTTTAAGTATCTATTAAGGATAAAACAGAAAATGGTTTTCAGTGAAAGGTACCTTATTTAGGTTGTTGCCATAAAGACCTGGATGAGAAACAGGAAATGGATCAATGTATGGATGGATGGTTGGAATATTCTGCACTCTTTTGTGGAAACAGAAAAGAGCGGTGTTTATATCCTACAGGGTCACTATGCCTGAAAATAGCATTCATGTTGCCTCAAACATCCAAGCACATGTTTTTCTTCTACCTCAGCTGTCGAAGACATTACACACACCAGTAGGTTATTTCAATGTAGACTGAAAGAGGTAAATTACTAGATAAAATGTTGATTGACACAGAGACAGACCTCAAAGACTTTACAATTTATTATGAATCAAGAGTTGCTCATAAAGATTTTGCTCTGCGTTGTGAGTTTTTAGCAGAGGCGTCAACCACAGTGTGCTGTGTATTTGTTCCACTCCAATTGTGGGTTTTTACGACTGACAAGTCTTTATAGCTGAATGAGACCAGACATGAACATATGAAAAGGCAAGAATTATCCTTTAGGTACCCTCGAAGTTGTCAGTCATGTGGTGTTGTTTGCTATATTCATCTTGCAGAAAGGATTATTGGCAGCCCCAGCGTCAGACATCACACCATACAGAGTGAATAACAACAACACATGACATTATTTTCTTAGCTGAATCTGTGCTTTTGAAAATGTGGACATGAGGGAGAGTGGCATTTTCCATTCTCCGTCTCATTTGCTAAACATAAATTGTATGTTGTCATCTGATTATACCGTATCGTTTTGACCAGTGATTTGAATGCTAAAAGCTTGTATTGCCTGTAAAATGATGTGTAGAGTCACCCTGGCATTTGTTCAACACACACAAAAAAAATTGTATTAACATGTAGAGAAGCACAGAAAAGACAAAAGCAAACAACC
>VUQJ01021229.1:1304-16711 GCA_015108635.1 Andinoacara biseriatus | reverse complement strand
GACGACCCAAACAAAAAAAAAAAAAAACAACAACCCCCCCCCCCCCCCCCCCAAAAAAAAAGCTTTTCTGCAACTTTCTTACCAACGTCATTTCAGTCCTGCTCATGTAGTTTCTTATATCATTATTTCTCAGATACACAATAATATGCAATGTTTTGTAAAACTCAAAGCTATAAGAAGGTTATTCATTTTGAAATAATGAGCAGAGTTAGTATATGGTTGGAGTTTGTCAAGGAGTTTGGCATATGGTTAAAAAGCATACATTTAATTCCAAGTAGCATTTAATTAAATTGCTGCTTCTGTGAAGTAAATGTGTTAGTCATCTTCTTAGACAAGTATTTATTGTCAACTTACATCCCAACTTTTAGAAAATACAACTTCCCTGTTTAAATAACTACTTGGAGGATTATTAACTAATTTGAAACTGGTATATAACCTATTATATATGAATGCAGTAACATGCAAATGAGGACACTCGAGGTCTGGGTCATTGCTGACAAGCCTTATTTGCTCAAGTTTGAGAGACACTTTCTCCTTTTCATTTGCTTTTTCTGTGTTTTCTTTCCAGTGTCCATTCGACATCAGAAATATTCTTTTGCAATTACAGGCACCTCGTTCTGAGGGAATGACTCATTCGCTCTTCTAGACCAATGATTAAAACTGATAAGTGGGTGGTTTTTTTCTAACATAAGAATCTAGCCGCAACAATAACTGGACACCTACAGGGTGATATTAGCATTTGACAGGAGGCTGTTTTTCCTCATAATAGCTTTATTAACACAAATTCTTTAACAATGACAGGAGTCAAATATGCTACAGTGCATGTTACATACATTTGTATACCCACTATATTAAATAGATACATATTGATATTTACCACAGAAGTGTGTGAAAAAGTCTCCTACTATGAATCTAGAGTTCCTTCTATATGAGGCCTGCCTTCTGTCAACCCTTTTGCACTTATTTTGGTTTCTTTGATAAAATAAATTATACAGAAAATTCCATCATATTAAAACAGTACATTCTACTTTTATAGTTCATGGATTTTTTTTTTTTTTACATTGTAATATAAAGTTAAAAACAAAAACAAAAACAAAAAAAAAACAGTAAAATTTTGGCTCTTCAAATTTGGATTTGGGAGCTCAGTGGATGTGGTCCAAGAACACAATATGAATAATACCTCCAAAGTATTTTTTCAGCCTTCTTGGCAGTCCAGCCCATTCACACTAATTTAATCAATTTCTGTGGGGAAAAATGATCACAAAACAGTGGGAAACCAGTAAGACTACCACACTTAACCACCCTGCACCAGAATATGTCACATTTTCATACAGAACCGAATCAGTATATTAATGAAATAACTGTGCATTTGACAAATTAGCCACGTCCTTTTCCATAAATGTGAAGCTGCTTGGCTAATGCATGACAAAAAAAACAAAAAACTGCCATGTAGAAGTTTGACCTTTAGAATGACATGCTAGAGTCTCAGTATGTACAACATGTGGGCATTTTCTTGCCATCCCATCTCTTCTTCACGAGCTGTCTTCGCTGTCAGAGTCATAATTACTACAAGATATAAATTAGTTCAATGTAGGTTACATTCATGTTTAGCCAGGCATTTTTGAATGCTGTGCTTACTCCAAGTATGTAGCTGCACATTAAATACTGTATGGAATCATTATAGATCTCACAGTTGGCTGGAGTCTAGAAATGTTCACAGTGAAAAGATAAGCGATTGCAAACCTCTGAGAAAATTGTATCAAATTGCACACGGGCTATTAAAAATAGTAATCTTGGAGGAATAAACAGACACTTGAAAGCCAGCTTGTGGAGTCCTGCATTTATACATGTCAGTTTATACTCAATAGAAACAAAAGGAAATCAAAGACTGTGACTTAGAATCACCTGACACATATAGTTAAAGCTTCTACAAATAAAGATGACCTTTGAGTGCAAGGTGCCCCTTGTCAAAAATATCCAAATCAGTTTGACGTGATCTGTGGGGGAAAAAGGTACTAGTATTCGAGTGCAGTCAAGTATCTTATAACTGTATTGCTTCATTCATACTGCACAAGGTCAAATCAGCCTGTGCACTGAGCAGAGAAGGATCCTGCTCGACTTTCTTTCCCTGGTTTGACCAGGATCTATTTCAGCTACTACAGGCAGCCTTCTGGCTTTCACATCAGTAAGAAAAGAGAATGGAGGGGAATGTTTGACCTTTTTCGGTGCACAGTCTGGAAAGTGATATGTGATTCAAATGTGTCAGGGAGAAGAAAAAAAATGGGGAGAGGCAGAAAGCAAAGGAAGAGAGCAAATTACAGTCCAAGGGAAGGTATGAAGACAGAAGAAGCATTTCTTATAAGGTGTATCTTGCAACTTCTGACATCTTGAAACTTTAATCCACCCAGGATATCTTTTTTGATCAAACAATGTGTCAATCAGTGTTCAAGGGATTATCATGAATGGCATTATACCTCCCAAATGCCAACCATAAGGCAGTAAAGGATGTGCTGTGCGCATGAAAGTGGTTTTTGCAGTAATTAGGAGGGCTCAGTAGCAACTGTGGGATATCTTTGGGGTTGCCATATGGTGAATCAAAAAATTACCTTGAGCAAGCATTTATATTTTAACTCATAAACTCGCAGCTGTAAAGTTCTGCCTCAACACAAATCAAAGCACCTTGTTACTGCCTTGTTAAGTGATATAAGAAAAATTCCTCGAGGGAATTTGAAGATTTTAAGACAGTGAAATCCCTTCCAAAGAAAATGATAAGCGCTTCCTGTTTAATTCACTCGCATGTATTTGGATTTTTAAGTTGGAGATGCCTGATTAGAAGTTCTGATTAGTATTCAGGGTCCACAGCATGTGTGATGCCAATTATCCACTGGGTCATTACCACTCTGGAGAGAAGTCACACTGGCAAAAGGCATTTAAGGAAAAAGGCCTAAATTTTCATCAGCAGTTGCAGTGGCTCTTTGACAAAGTACAAATGAAATCAGTGTTCTCAGTGGGACAAAAGAAAGGGCGAGCTAAGATATACAAATAGAAAATTATTGTTTTTTATTTTTACAAAACATAGATGATCTTATTTTTGAAAATGTAACACAAGTTTTTGATTAAAGTAACACAAAGCAGTTCTGGCAGTTAGCAAAAACCCTCAAAAGATTTGATTATTGCACAAGTCAGGTTCTGTGCACATTTGTTTAGCTGGCAGGTGGTAAAGTACCTCAAAAAGAAGGATTCCGCTTATGTGATAATAGCCTCAACACTGTTTTTGCCTGCGTCAGCTGATTATGTGAACTGAGGTGGAAAGTAGAGTAAAATTTCAGTGTTCATTACAGTATAGGTAAAGTATGTTTTTCAAAGAATATAGATGTTTACAGTGTTGATACGCTGCTCATAGACTGTGGAAAAAGACATCACCGACAGTCAAAGAGCTCTCACGCGCTGAACTGGCCTCTTATTAATATTGTTTCTCATGCAGCATAGTTTTTCTCACTTATACAAGCGAGGGCCATAACAGAGAATTATCCAAATTATCTTAAAGTGTAAACAGCGCCTTTAAAGTTTATATTCCCCAAATTATTTCTCCTCAGCATTTCGAGCATTTCTTTACATAAAAGGAAAAAGTTTCATATTAAATAATTAAGATGTAATTACAGAAAAACTGCTGCTTAACCCCACTGATTCCAGCCTTCAGCCATGTTTGCTGTTCCTTGCTTCTATCCACACAGAAGTTGTTCTAATTCCTCTCCACCTGCAGCTATACTCAAAACCTGTTTAAGTATATATATATATATAGAGAGAGATAGATATTACTTGTTTGATCGTGTACTTTGAGAGACATGAAAAATACTCATATTTGTTCCTTGTATTATTCATGAAGCCAATTCAGGAGTAAGAACAAGTCAATAAGGTGAATAATCTGATTGACTTCACCTGGTGTACGGGGAATCACAAGGCCTAAGGTTTGGACACTTCCCCTAGGCTCTCTTCGGTGTGAGTTTGTAGGAGGTAAGACCTTTAGCATATACAGTATTAACATACTACATTATTCATCACTTGTCAATGACTTGACTGGCAAAAACATAAGCTGCAGCTGATTTAAAACAGACTTAATAAGAAGATAACAGACTCCGGATCTAAGGCAGAATTCCAATTCTGAGCCGTACAGTTATTAACTTTATTCCTGTCTGGTGTTTGTATCAAGGTCATGTGACATTTAACACATCTGTAAGGAGAAATAAGTTTTTACTGACCCATGGCACAAAATGTTCTGATAGGGTTGGTAATCAATACCAGTGTTTTTACAATTGCTTCACAATATGGGTATTCTTTCCTTTCTGGGCTTCTTTCTGTCCAATACTCCCAATTACTGCGCAATCACCCCTGTGCTAACACCCACAAACACCTTAGAGACCTGGCAAAGGTGGAAATTTCTACCAAATCGAAGCATATTTCTTTTTTTCCAGGAAAAAAAAATCCGGGGCACACATATAACACAGGTTCCCAGAGAGTAAGTAAAGGCAGGTGATGAGTTCCTAATGACTGCAGTTGGCCAGCAGAGCAAGAAAGTGTTTCACCACTGCAGACAGTTATGTTGTCACTTTTCTTTCTACATCAGGGTGTCAGGCTTTAAGCTGAAGTGACAGATCACTCCTTTAGCTGCTCTCTCCCAGCTAAGGACACTGACGGCTGGATCCAGAGGCAGAAAGGTCAGGCTACCAGGTTGGCTGTGCTAATGGACTGCTGACCAGGCAATAAGCCAGCCTCTCAAGAGAGATTCACAGCCTAGTTCTCACCTCAACTGTGTGGGTCCAATGTCCTTTGCATCACTTTTGTCACCACTTGCCAAAACTGGGGCTTGTTCTCATTTTTGGTTGGTTCCTCATTCACACATTGCTTCTTATTTGTCTGAGTTACAGATGATGCAATGTGTCATCCTAGTTGTCAAGTTAAGTTGACTCAGAATTGTGTGACTGAACATGTTTTGTTAAGATTTGAAGCTCAAAGCCTGGCTGAGGTATTTGTGAAAATCCACCTCAAGATGGCAGTGTTCACCACGACAGGCTTTGAGCTCAACAGCTTGCCATTTCTCAGCAGCAACAACAGCACTGAGCCCGGGCTTGAATTGAGGGTTATCTCCTGCATTGAAATTAAGTAATGATTGGATGGAAGTAGGTAATAAATGATGACTGGATCTGTATGGCTGAGTCTGATTTGTATTTTATGAAACTGCTATTTTCTACTTACCTTATAACATTCGGGGTGACTCTGAATCGGCACACTTCAGCATCTTGTTGCTTTGAAACTTGTAAGGTCATCTGCGGTTATGTGCCACTCCAAAGACGCACCACAGCCTCCTCGGATCAACACAGCAAGAGGCAGAAAACTTAAAAAAAAAAACGAAGTGCGATTCACCCATTAAGCGAAGAATCTGTCACATGCGGCTGTAGAGCTTTGATGACCAGGATAGCTCTCAAGGTTATTTCTTATGAGCAAATGCTGATGACTGGCTGCAGGGTGCTAAGAGCGCGAATATGCAAACGGTGCAAACATGCTTAGACAACGAATTCTCTGTTTAGAGTGCAATTATAACTGACTCTCACACAAGGCTTGTATTGTATATGCCAGTGTTTATTCTTGGCAAGTCAATATCCATGGGAAACCGGCATAGCGCATCTTTCTAATGTGCTTCAGTCTAGTGGCTTTTATGTCCACCCCAATTAGGCTATTGTAGCCTACATGACAACAGCCTAACAGGTTGGCGTATGCTTTTGATGCGTCCCTTTAGAGCCAATGAGTGTTATCTGCCTTTATATAATCACACGCACTGTAAAAGCTAGAGGACATCCATTCTTTTTTTTCTTTTTTCTTTTTTTTTCTTTTTTACTATCATCAGCAGCATTGCCAGCTTCATCATCATCATCATCGTCATCCTCCTCCTCCTCCAGCCCAGCCACAGGGTTTTGGTTAAGCGTCTCTTCAGCCTGCAGCATCTTCGCGGAGCATCTCACCGCGGACAACCCTCCGGTTTGCGTTAAGTGACGTGACTCCGGGCCAATCCCGTCTTTGCTCGGGTTGCCAACGCCACTGAAAGAGAGGGGCGGTGTCCAATGACGAGGGTCGGCGGGGTGGGGGGAGTCGGTGTGGTGTGCTTCACCACCCCTCCTATGGGTTTACACAGAGTTAGTGCAAGATATTCTGCTCTGGGAGTGAGAGTGCAAGGATAAACGCCACACACACGCTGCGCATCCGTGTTATACTGAGCAGCAGTTATATTTAGGCTGGTATTTCTAAGTGGGATCGACTCTGAGGTTTTGCACCTTTTTGTTATAAATGTCCTCGTGATCTTTTTTTAACCTTGCGCCTGATTTTTGATGGAGCTCCGTGAACTTGAAACATGATGGGACACGCGTGTCTCTTTTTGGGTTCACCTCGTCTGCGTCTTAACCTTCACAGGTAGCCGGGGAAAAAAAGAGAAAGAAAAAAAAGAGAAAGAAAAAAAAAAAAACGCTGGTTCTCTCGGGACATGCACAGGGGATGAGCATTGATTTTGGGACCCGTTTTAATGGAAGACACCGCAAACCACTGACCACCTTGCTGTGTCTGCTGGAGAGCGACGCTGATCACCGCAATCACCGCAGGTCGCACAATTAGATCCAGCCAATTCCTGAAGTTAAATGGGAGAAAAGCAACTGCGACATATGCAGCTTCTAATTTACCCCAGTTTCTGCGACTGGCTGCTTTTATCTAAAACCTGTACTTGTGTTTGATTAACCCACTCCTACTGGGTGATTATTATTATTTATTTATTTATTTTTTCTGGTTTTCCTGGACCCGAAGGCAGTCAGAGAAGGATATCTTTACCTGAATGAACTACTGTACTACTGTGGACGAGAAGACTATGAGCTGACACGCTCCCGTTTTTCTTCTGTGCTGCAACCGATTTGGGTATGTAATGCAACCATAGGTCTCGGCTGCCCACTAAGAATTTCAAGTCTGAACTGAGCTCACTTTGTAGGCTTCATTCATGCACATTCACTCGTTAAGGAGCCCACTTACAGCCTAAGCTCTTTAATTTGGACAGTTTAAGTGGAAAAATTAATAGCAGAGTGTAATGTGTTGTGAAGTTTTGTGGCCGTGGGGGGTCCGAGGCGCTGGAAATTCATAGCGATCATAAAATGTAGAGAATTTAAAAAAAAGAGAGTAAAAGACACGAATGGCTGCCTGAATGGTTACTGCAGTTTTTTTTTTTTTAGCTGTTTGAATGAACTGTTGATTATTGGCTATGTTCAGATTTAATAGTAAATCATAAAGAGAAAAAAAGTGCAGGAATCGGCTGACTGTGACAAGAGGGAATAGTTGCTTGTTAATTAAATTTAATTACTGTGCATAATAAAGTTACTTCACTGAGGGCAATCTCTGTCCTGTATTCATAGGTCTATTCGTGGAAGATTCCTGCCAGGAGTCACTGTCTGTAACAACACTGCATAGAAAGAAACCTTTGAGCTGTGAAGGCTGGAAACATATTAACATTGTTATGGATCTAAAAGACTATTACCTGTTGGGTGCCCTGCTTGCCTGCATATGGCTAGATCCTTCAATAGCCCAAGAGCTAATCTACCCCATCAGAGAGGAGTTGCAAGAAAATGTCCTCATTGGAAACATACCAAAGGACCTAAACATTTCCCATACAAATGCTGCCACCGGAACAAGTGCTAATCTTGTGTACCGGCTCGTCTCCAAAGCAGGAGATAACCCACTGGTCCGCGTTCTGAGCAGCACTGGAGAAATATTCACAACATCAAACCGAATTGACAGAGAGAAGTTATGCCCCGGTCCCTCCTTTGAGGACAGCGAGTGCTCCTTTGAAATTGAAGTGGTCATCCTGCCTAATGATTATTTCAGGCTGATAAAGATCAAAATAATTGTTAAAGACACAAATGATAATGCCCCCATGTTTCCATCCCCTGTGATCAACATCTCCATCCCAGAGAACACGCTCATTAACAGCCGCTTTGCTATTCCTTCTGCCACTGACCCAGACACTGGCCCCAACAGTGTCCACAAATACGAGCTGATCAATGGGCAAAGTGCCTTCGGCTTAGACATAGTAGAAACGCCTGAGGGGGAGAAGTGGCCCCAGCTCATTGTGCAGCAGAATCTGGACAGAGAGCAGAAGGATACGTATGTGATGAAGATTAAAGTAGAGGATGGAGGCAGTCCACAGAAATCCAGCACTGCCATTCTCCAGGTTACCGTAACAGATGTCAATGACAACAAACCAGTGTTTAAAGAGAATCAGATAGAGGTTCACATACCAGAGAACTCCCCTATTGGCACATCTGTTGTGCAGCTCCAAGCCACAGATGCAGACATAGGGGCAAATGCAGAGATACATTATGTATTTGGGACTCAGGTGTCTCCCGCTACAAAAAGACTGTTTGCACTGAATGCAACATCTGGCCTAATTACAGTGCAGAGACCTCTGGACAGGGAAGAAACTGCTATTCATAAGCTCTCTGTTTTAGCCAGCGATGGAAGCTCAAGTCCAGCCAGAGCTACTGTTACCATAAATGTGACTGATGTTAATGACAATCCACCTAATATAGACCTGAGATACATAATCAGTCCCATTAATGGCACTGTTTTCCTCTCAGAGAAGGACCCCATCAACACGAAGATAGCACTCATCACCGTGTCAGACAAAGACACTGACATTAACGGCAAGGTCATTTGTTTCATAGAGAAGGATGTGCCCTTCCATCTAAAAGCTGTGTATGACAACCAGTATCTGTTAGAGACATCTGCGCTGCTTGACTATGAAGGGACAAAGGAATACAACTTTAAAATTGTAGCGTCTGACTCTGGAAAGCCGAGCTTGAATCAGACTGCCTTGGTAAGAGTGAGGCTGGAGGATGAGAATGACAACCCGCCTATTTTTACTCAGCCAGTTATTGAGCTGGCTGTTATGGAAAACAACAAACGTGACTTGTTCCTCACGACTCTTAGTGCCACAGACGAGGACAGTGGGAAAAATGCAGAAATTGTTTACCAGCTGGGACCAAATGCATCATTTTTTGATCTTGACCGTAAAACAGGTGTTCTGACTGCATCCAGGGTTTTTGACCGAGAGGATCAGGATAGGTTCCTCTTCACTGTAACAGCAAGAGATAACGGGACACCCCCTCTACAAACGCAGGCAGCCGTTATTGTAACGGTGCTGGATGAAAATGATAACAACCCTAAGTTCACACATAACCATTTCCAGTTCTTTGTGTCTGAGAATCTTCCTAAATACAGCACTGTGGGGGTGATAACTGTGACAGATTCAGATGCCGGAGAAAATGCTGCTGTTTCTCTTTCTATTCTGAATGACAATGAGAACTTTATACTAGATCCTTATTCTGGGGTGATAAAGTCTAATGTATCCTTCGATAGGGAGCAGCAGAGCTCCTACACTTTTGATGTAAGGGCTGTGGACAGTGGCAGGCCTCCTTGCTCCTCAGCTGCCAAGGTGACCATCAATGTCATTGATGTGAATGACAACACACCCATCGTTATCTATCCGCCCTCCAACACGTCTTTCAAGCTTGTCCCTCTCTCCTCTATCCCAGGATCTGTGGTAGCAGAGGTGTTTGCTGTAGATGGTGATACAGGGATGAATGCAGAACTCAAATACACAATTGTGAGCGGGAATAACAAAGGTCTGTTCAGAATCGACCCAGTCACAGGGAATATTACTTTGGAGGAAAAGCCGGCACTCATTGACATAGGCTTACACAGATTAGTGGTTAATATCAGTGACCTGGGTTATCCCAAATCTCTTCATACTCTTGTGCTGGTGTTTTTGTATGTTAATGACACTGTGGGCAATGCAACACTCATCAATGATCTCATTCGACGCACCATGGAGACCCCAATTGACCGAAACATTGGTGAAAGTAGTGAAACTTATCAGAGTGGTGACTATTTAACCATAATGATAGCCTTTGTTACTGGCGCCTTGGTGGTGATTATTGTCATCTTTGTGACTGTGCTGCTGCGCTGCCGCCATGCTTCCAGATTCAAAGCTGCTCAGAGAAAAAAACAGGGGGCAGAGTGGATGTCACCCAACACAGAGAATAAGCAGAACAAGAAGAAAAAGCGCAAGAAAAGGAAGTCCCCCAAAAACTCCTTACTCAACTTTGTCACCATTGAGGGGAACAAACCTGACGATCCTGCCCACGAGCCAATCAACGGAACCATCAGTCTGCCCACCGAGCTAGAAGAGCAAGGGATTGGACGCTTTGATTGGAATGCCACACCGACCACAACCTTCAAACCCAGCAGCCCAGACCTGGCCCGGCACTACAAGTCCGCCTCGCCGCAGTCGGCCTTTCACCTCAAGGCCGACACACCTGTCTCAGTGAAGAAGCATCATGTGATACAAGAGCTCCCATTGGATAACACATTTGTGGGGGGCTGTGACACCCTTTCCAAGAGATCCTCCACGAGCTCCGACCACTTCAGTGCCTCAGAGTGCAGCTCCCAAGGAGGGTTCAAGACGAAGGGGCCCGTGCACACCAGACAGCAGGTAAAAGAGCACTTTTACTGGTCTATAAGTACTGCCTATAACTGCCCTGTTCCACAGTGCTAAAGTGCCAGTCTAGATTAGGGACTGACTCTAAGGTACTGTGAAGCAGCAGAAAACAGTTCAGGAGACATACTGCTTCAGCAAGTTTCTCAACTTAAAAAGAAAAGAGAGAAAAAGTAACTTGAACAACAGCTGATTAATGGAGTTGATTATGGACTCAACAATCACATGCATAATTTGGGGATAACAATTGCAAACCCAAGTTTTGTATTTAGTATATATTTAATTCATATTTACCAAAATGCAAGTGGATGAGTGATTGCTTTGCCTTATTTTGTCTTTTCAGCACCCAGGTTAGATCACTGGTAAAATGTACCAACATAACATTAATTGTAACCCAATGATGTTTGTAAAAGAAACATTTTTTTCTTGCCTATCTACTCAGATTGCTGCTTTTCATCATAGACAAATGCTGCACACATCCAATCCAAAAAATAGCTGACTTTTCACCTCTCTCTCTCTCTTCATAAAACTCTTGAGTGTATTCATGTTTTTTTTGTTTTGTTTGTTTCTTTGTTTTTGGTGTGCATTGTAATATCATAAAAGACTGTAACCTTTTCAACACCTGCAGCAATAACAACAGTCAATAATTAGACTGCTGCAGTGGTATTGTGAATGTCACTATAGGCTTTGCCACATCATCTGAGCTTGAACTAAATGCCTTCTCTCAAAGCACACTAGCGAACTGAGTGAAGCTTGTCTGGAACTTGATACACATCCAATTCAAAAAGGATTAGCCAATAATGAGCCTCAAATTTCAACGTAATCCATGCTGCTTTTTATCAAAGCCTTATTAATTTTTCTACTAATAAAGCACCACTACACAACACACAGTTTTAATCTAATGGAACACACGTGGACAAATATTGGGAACTGCAGAAAAGAGGGAAGAGCGAGTACAGAAGGAGACGGGAAGGCAGAGAGAGACTGTTGTCGATGGGTCAGGCTTGACGGTGGTACTGAACCTTTAGGTGGCAGTGTTGCGCTGCATGGCAGAGCTTGGCACTATGCCAACCTGCAGTGGACTTATAAATGCAAGGGAGGAGAAGAAAGGAGTGAAACCTATGTTAGTGTTCTTAGTGAAATACTCTCGCCTAATGATGCAGAGGCTGCACAGGAAAGATTGATAATGGCAGTTAGAGATGTGAGTGATAAGATCTATCCGGACGAGCGAGTGGAATTACAGGGGTGACACTGTGCGACTCCTGTCGATGCATACCTCCGGGTCACTGCATCTGGGGTTGCATTTAATGTGTTTCTGTGTGAGAGGTAGCAGTCAAAAGAGGCATTCAGTGTGGCGTCATTTGCCAGGCGCCGTTTGAGTGTGTGTGTGTGTGTGTGTGTGTGTGTGTGTTTGAGTGGGTGGGTGGGGGTGGTGGTGGTGACGTGTGAGAGAGAGATGAGACGAGGCGATGAAATGGGTGATGCTGGCGGTGGCAGCGGGTGGGGTGAGGTGGGGGCCACTATTCAACCCTAGAGGAGGACACATGAGATATGACACTATACTGTAAGCACAACTTCATTGATTTGCTCAGTCATCCCACAATTCCACACAAGATTTATTGGAATCAATAATTCTGACAAATGATTCAAAGAAGCACACAAACAGAGCCAGTGTTTTCTATATCGTGCCACCAATATTATAAATGATGCACTGTTAGAGACACTTTTGTTCCCAGAGTTATGTCTGAAATGTTCTGTACAGTTTTCTTTCTTTCTTTCTTTCTTTTTTTTTTTGTACTTGTGTAGAGCAAAAATGTTATCCTTATAGAGAATGAGGAAACTGATTTCAGGTGGGTCGCGCCCCAGTCTAATTCTACTACTGGTCTGCTATTACTTAATAATACAAAGCAGTTCAAATAAGTCCATCTCCTTTCAATATTATGAAACATGTCTTAAGCATTTGGTTACATATTAAAACAACTGCAATATTTAGATATGCACAGAACAAGACTGAGTTCCTTTTATTATCAATACGCACAATTCTATTGCGACTGCACACAGTGACACACTTTATCTCCATTTGGTTATTATTCAATCAAATAGTGATTATCCTTCTTTCCATTATTAGCTGATATCAATCTTTAGAATTTGTAAAGAAGGCTCTTATAGCATGCGGTTGGTTCTTAGTCATAATTACTCCAAAAAAAATCTCACAGACAAAGACTCCAGCTCAGATTGACAGTTATTGATTGTGGTTAAATGATTAGACTGCCCCGACTGCACTGACATGTCTTACTGGATAAACTAGGGTATGTTATCAATGCCACTGTTCCATCCATTGTTTTGATTGTTTTGCACAATGCAGCCATTTGTATTGACATGCACATGTCATCTCCATTTCATGATCATTCATGCGGAGATGCCCATCCACTATGTTCTATGCCTTTTGGATTTACGCTGTAGTTTTTATAAGTTAGACCAAAAGAGAAGAAGAAGAAGATGAAGAAGAAAAATACCAATTACCTTTGACTGAATCTTTAAACAGACAGTATATCCAAAAGGTAATATCATCGAATTATCATATCATTCTCTGCAGAGTAGAAGCGCTTTAGAAGAAGATAAGGGCTGCATTATTAAAATATTTCTTATATATACACAGATAACAAAAACGAGGCAATATCATTTAAAGTTATTACTGGTTATTTTTTTAGTTGAAAAATGTAATTTAATGTAATATATTGAAATTGCAGCTAGCAGGGTGATGAACTGTTGCCATATATAAAGGATCCAAAAAGCTATACGATAGGAAGATGAAATTCAGCACTTGGTTTGCTGCCCTATGACTAATAGACCAACACCAATAAGCAACTGTTGCCTGAAGTTAATAGGAAACAACCAGTTAAGTAAAATAGGAAGTTCAAGAGGAAGACACAAGTGAAGCTGTGGGTGGATAGCTTTTAAGATTGACCTTCTCTCTTGGAATTGAAAAGCCATTTTCTTCCAGTTCTCAAGAGTCACTTCTATGCAACATCAGCACCAGTCAAAAAATAAGGAAACTGAAAGGAAATTGATAAACCATTAGGCTCAGAAAAAGACACTGACAGCAACAGCAAAGCATGAAGACTTCAGTGCTGTCTTCTTCGTAGGCAATATAGAGCGTATAAGAAGCAGAAATAGTAGATCTGCAACAGCGTCATTACACACAAATGCCTAGTGCAATCAGTTTTATACAGATCCTGAATTGTTGCTTATAGCAATAGGGGAATCTTTGCCTTTCCTTTCATTTTTTTCTCACTTATTATTTACCCTCTAGGGACCTACATTAGTGTAAACAACACCGAGGAAAAAAAGCATGAAAACACTGTCCTAGTTTCACTAGGCAACACAAGCGTCTAAGAAACGGAGTATAATAATCATCATCATTCTTATTCTCATCCTGTCAGTAGTCGTAGACATAGATGTGGCTCACTACCATAACACGAGCCCAGTGGCTATGCATTAACTATGTACTGTGCATCAGATCCCAAGGCTTATGTTAAGAATACGTTAACAGGGTTTTACTGAGGGGAGCAGGGTTTGAAAGTAGTCACAGAGACAGCGGATGAAACATCATGGCTTTCTGATTGCATTCTAAATTTTCCACATATCTACTCTGCACAAATAAACTTAAGTAAATCTCACTGTGAATGTGAATACAAGGAAGTGCATTGCTAAGTTTGCTACCATATATTGGAAAGAAGAAGATGTGTCCTCTTTTTCCATCGCTTTGTGGTGGCAACATACTTTTTATGTGAGAATCTACACTCATGGGCCCTATATGGCATTTTAAATTTTGCAACCATGCGGTCTGAACACCTCGTGTAAAAAGTCTTAATTGCGCTGGGTTCTAAGGGTTATTTTTCTTGCAAAACAAAGCAGATGCAGACATGGAAAGAAAGTGTGCACCTACAATTAACTCATCTCCTATTGCTGTGATGTGCTTTTCTTCACCTCAAAGTCTGGCTCAGCCCCAGGGTCATGTAACAGCTTTCTGTCTGTGCCGTTTCGGTCTAGTTTCAGCACATATAGAACAAATGGCAACACGTGAATGCGGATTGACTCAATCAAAATAATACTGGAGCCTTTTCGGTTTAAAATTGAAATAATATTTCTGTGTGCATCCAACTCACAGATCATTTTCTTCTTGATGTGAACACTACGGTAAAAAAAAAAATAATAGGCATATGTTACACTATCTCATAAACAATGAGCAGCCTTTTAAATATCACAGTAGATGGAGTATTCAGTTTAATGTGCAGGATATGAGAAGACTTGGAGGAAAAAGGGGGGAATCCTCAGCGAGAAGATTCCTGGAGTTGTCAGTAATGTAATGAATGTAATGAATGGACATCCTATGCAAACAGGAGTTTGTACAGACCATTGTAATTATGGAGCCTTGGGGGAGTCGTCCTTCTTGTGCAGGTTCATTTGCCACATTAATAAGGGGATTAGTAGTATGTACGGGGGCTGATGGCAGCAGGAGAAGTTTGAGAAGATTAATGAACTATGACAATGTTGCACCTGAGGGGAAAAGTCTGTTGCAATATCTTATGGGTTGTGCTGACACAGAGTTTGGCAGTATGAAAGAGGAAGATGGAGAGAGGCCAGTGATTGTTGCCGACTGTGATCATACATCGTTCTCCCAAGCTATCCTGTCACTTAATCAGGATACTGTGTTTGTGATCTCTTACACTGAGCATGTCCTTCATACTTTTAACTGATGATGTTCCAGTAGGCGCAACACTTTTCTTTCTTTTCTTTTTTTTTTTTTTTAAAGACACACCAA
>VUQJ01021227.1:10134-21113 GCA_015108635.1 Andinoacara biseriatus | reverse complement strand
TACACAACATAAGTATACCAGTATACATGAGAGTATACACTCACCAGGCACTTTATTAGGTACACCTTGCTAGTACTGGTTTGGACCCCATTGTGGCTTCAGAACTGCTTTCAATTTTTGTAACGTAGATTCAACAAGGTGCTGGAACCATTCCTCAGAGATTTTGGTTCATATTGACATGGCAGCATCTCACAGTTACTGCAGATTTTCCAGCTGCACAGCCTTGATGTGAAGCTATTGTTTCACCGCATGCTCGAGTTCTTTTTACTGAGTTGAGATATGGTGACTGTGGAGGCCATTTGAGAACAGTGAGCTCTATGTAGTGTTCAAGAAACCAGTTTGAGACTATTTGAGCGTTGTGGCATGGTTTGTTATCCTGCTGGAAGCAGCCATCAGAAGATGGGTACATTGTGGTCATAAAGGGACAGACATGGTCAGCAACAACGCTCCAGGAGGCTGTCACATTTAACCAATGATCACTTGGTACTAAGGGGCTCAAAGTGTGCCAAGAAAATATCCCCCCACACCATTACACCACCAGCAAGCAGCCTGAACCATGGATACATGGCAGGATGGATAAATACTTTCATGCAGCTCATGTTGATTATGAAATTGTGACCCTAACATCAATCCCACAGCAATCTGACCATTGTCAGATCTAATCTCTGCAATCAGAGTACAGTACAAGGCATTTTTTGCCCAGAGAACTGCTGCTCACTGGATATTTTCTCTCTTTTTTGGCACATTCTCTGTAAACCCTATGGTTGTGTGGGAAAATCCCAGTAGATCAGCAGTTTCTGAAATCCGCAGACCAGCCCATGCGGCACCAACAACCATGCCACATTCAAAGTCACTTAAATACGCTTTCTTACCCATTTTCATGCTCAGTTTGAACTTTAGCTGGTTGTCTTGAACGTGTCTACATGCCTAAATGTACTGAGTTGCTGCCAGGTGATTGGCCGATTAGATATTTGCATTAACGTGCAGGTACGCACGTGTACCTCATAAAGTGGCCAGTGAGTGTAGAGTAAAATATAAAAACAACCTAAATGATATTGTTATATTGTAAAAATGTTTTATTTGAATCCTGTGCAGTACAGCAGTAAACAAAGATTGTGTTTTATCTTCTTTGTTTTTCTTTTTTCTTTTTTACAGAAACAAAGACAGCATGTACCATGCTCTGACCTATGCCACCATTCTAGAAATGCAGGCCATGATGACCTTCGACCCTCAACACATCCTAGTTGCAGGGAACACAATGAAAGAAGCACAGGCTATCTGTCAGCGGTAAGGCCTTTCCCTGACACTAGAATGAAATAATGCCCCATGAGCTGCTTCTCAGTTAGTCAGTAAAATGAGGATTGTCTGACAAACAATGACAAGGTCTATTTTTTTTAGTTCCTCATTAGCTGAGTCAGCTGCGGAAGTGGATTTTGTTTCAAACCAAAATCCTGCAACTTTATGAGCTCTGGATCAGGTAGTAGCATCATACTAAAATGAAAGAACTCTGAGATCGTTCCAACTTACTGGGTGAAGAAAACATCAGTTTAACCTGAGGCCTCTGTGAAAATCCACCACAGAGGTTTCAGAGGTTTTCTTAGAGCACCACATCTCATTAGTCATCTTAGAAACGTGCACACTCGTTCAGGCCAGTGTTGATGTCAGAGCTGCAGTTTTTTTCAGTTTCAGCATTGTAACTGCTGATAGGAAACTTAGTGCACGCTCAACACTTTTTCTTGTAACGTCACCCTGCAGCATCTCAGCATCCTGTGTTTAGAAGAAATAGGCTGAGTCACTGTTCTGAAAGGAAACATAATAGGAGGGGAAATGCAGGGCAGTGCAACTGTGCTGAAAAATAATCCAGAAAGGGTTTGTTTTTTTTTTCTTTAAATTAACAAGAATTTTGAGAGACGTGTGTGTGTGTGTTGTTTCTCCATCAGGCACCGCAAGAAGTCAACTTTCTCAAAAAGCTTCACAGAAGGTTTGTAAAGTTATACCTACAAATGAATGTTTTTGTGTGTTTGGCCAATATGCTGCAGCCCATGTGTTCATGGGACACATGGGCAGATGTTAACTGTGGCAAAATCAATTTCACTTCAGAGGAGCTCCATGCTGAAGTTTGCTATGCTGAGTGTCTCCTCCAGAGGGCAGCGCTCACCTTCCTTCAGGTCAGGAGGCTTATGCCAGATAGGGGCTCCACTCAGTTTGCCACCATCAGTGATTTTATGTTTGTTTAACATTAAAAAAAATAAACAGGAATTTAAAAAAAAATTTAATACCTGCTTCTCATGTTTCCTCTGCTCAGGATGAAAACATGATCAGTTTCATCAAAGGGGGAATCAAAGTGAGGAACAGCTACCAGACTTATAAGTGAGTATCTCCAGAATTCCCTGTTTCCTGGAAGACTACTTTTCTTTCACATTTTCCCATTCTCTGTCAGTATTTTGTCACAGCTTTTCCCTCTAATTTTCTCATATCTTAACCCCCACACCCTAGAGAGCTTCACACTGTCCTCCAGTCCTCCGGATACACTCATGGTGACAACCATGGGCATTTTGAGGGTGGTGTTAAACTGGGAGTAGGAGCTTTTAATCTAGTAAGTCGAGGGCTCAGTGTAATAGTTTGTATTTGTTCCTCATTGATCACTTAATATGTTCAATGTAGAAAAAAAATCTATATGTATTTCCTTGAATTGCCAATTTTGTGATGTATAGTTAACAAAAAACACCAGAAGAGCAGAAGATGACGCTAAAATAAGAGTTGCTCTAGTCTAACAATCCACTGCTCGTCTGCTTCCTGCAGATGATTTCCATGTTGCCTACACGGACTCTCAAGCTGCTGGAGTTTGTCGGTTTCTCTGGTAATAAGGTGAGTATTTCTGGGAAGTCAGAGAAAATCATGTCAGAGGGCTGACAGGTCCAGTTAGAGATGTTTTGAGAGGGGATACGTTCTCCTGCTCTGTGTGAAATGCTGTGGCCCCTTTATGAATCAGAAACTGAGAAGTGTCTCTAAGATATATGAACTGTAAATGCATCTGTGGTTGAGGTGGCATATAAAGATTTCTAGTAAAACTCATCACACTGCTACTGTGATGAGTGTTAATCTTGACATTTTTGATGGAAACATAAAATGAAACTTTTCAAATCCACATGGATCGATGAGCTGAAAGTTGCTTTGATCATAATGAGTAATAACTTCACCATTTCTCTAAATTGGAATTCCCTTTTATAGTATTTGTTGTGTTCAGTCACAACTGATTTCATTCATGTAACCATCATATCAATACAGAGTTAAGGCTTGTGGTTGTGAGTATGCATATACTGTATATTTTGCATTTTGTACTTGCTTAGTTTGCGCCCAAACCAATATGTGAGTCAGAGAAGCCGTAGACAAGCAGACGCTGTCTCATCCTCCACTGCACGCTGACTAAACACAGAAGATTTCTCCTAACTACATTAGTGTGTTCTCTGCGTGCTGGTTTTAGCGCTAATTGACCAATAGATCTTCCACAAATGACGACTAAATGCAAACTCTGAAAATGTGTGCAATTGTGTGTGTGTTACATGTAGGAATTTGGTCTCCAGCAGCTTCAAGAGGGCTCAGTAGAAAGCACATTCAGGTCCTTCCTGTGTAACATGCTTCTCCTCTGTTATCACACATTCATGAGCTTCATACTAGGTGAGCATCTCTTTCTCTCTTTCTCACATGCACGTATACATGCATGCAGCTGTAAATTAGCACTAAAAGAGACCACAGTCTAAGCTGGGTTCATTCTTAATGTCTCTCAAAGGCACTGGAGAAGGAGACGTTGAGGATGCAGAGAAACTGCTGCAGCCATATCTCAAAAAATACCCCAAGGTATGCCAGAATGAATATCTGTGTTTTCTTTTCAAACGATCCTCTGATTACAAGTGTCATTTTCACGAGCATACTGTCTTTGTCTTCACCCAGGGATCCATCTTTTTGTTCTTTGCTGGTCGAATAGAAGCGATCAAAGGCAACCTGGATGCTGTGAGTAATTTCTTTTCCCAGGGAAAAAAGGGACACAAGTCCCTAACTGTAATGATTAACTTATATTAAATCACAAACTAAAAAAGTTCTGTCCTGCATTACTGTGTATATGAAGTCATTAATTTTCCTGTTTTGTGGTGAATTGACTGACTTTGTATACACTGTTTGCTGTAAATCAAATTGGCCCTCTATTAGACACGTTTAAGGGAATTAAAAAGCTTACAGTTAGATTATAATTCTTGGGAAATTCTGCAAGTAGCCATAAACCTTCATTAGCTGATGTAGTAATGAAATGTAAAGCAAAGTATTTTGTGAGTGGCATACAGTATGCTGTGTGTGTGTGTGTGTGTGTGTGTGTTTCTTCCAGGCTATTAAGCGTTTTGAGGAGTGCTGCGAGGCTCAGCAGCAGTGGAAGCAGTTCCATCACATGTGCTACTGGGAGTTAATGTGGTGCTTCACATACAAGAGGCACTGGAAGATGGCCTACTTCTACGCTGACCTGCTCAGCAAGGAGAACTCATGGTCCAAGGTGGGCTGCCTTAATGTGGGATTTGAATATGACCTGGCTAAGTAATGAAAGAAATTCTAAAGTTAGTCAAGTCAAGATAAAAATCAAATTAATTTACATAGCAAGTTTTAAAGCAACCTGGGTGCTGTACATGTTATAGAATAGACAATATCAGAAAAATGTGCAAAAAACAAGTCAATGTAAATAAATAAATGTGATACGCTTAACAATAACAACACATGATAGGGTAGAATACACGTTGATCATTAGTAAAATAAAATGCAGTTAAATACAATTAAACACTTTCTTCTTCTTTTTGGCTGCTCCCTTTAGGGGTCGCCAGAGCTTTGAAGGTGCCTCTGCAAAAGCCCAATCTACATTAACTTTTATCGTCAAATGGTTAAAAGTTAAAAGAGTTACAACTTTCTCAGAGATTATATCTGTTGTGCTGCATCCTTTTGATTTAAGGTATTTTCAGCTGCTTCCTTATTTTCCAAAGGCGTTGCCACAGCCAGTGGATCTCCATCTCTGATTTGGCACAGATTTTGCATTTTTCTGACACAACCCTCTCATTTATCCGAGTTTGGTACCAGCACTATTACCCCCTGAGGTTGGGTTTGTGTCTCCTCCTGAAAAAAAACCCTCTACACCAATGAATTCCATTCAAAATGTCCATGAAAGCAGAGATGATTAAGGACCACAGGCGACCTTGGTTGTTGAGTGGCCACAAAGAGTCAATACATTCATCCATTTTCTTAACTACTTATCCAGTTCAGGGTTGCAGGAATGCTAGAGCCTATCCCAGCTGTCATTGGATGAGAGGCAGGAAATACCCAAGACAGGCTGCAGGTTCATCACTGGGACCATCCATCCATCCATTTTCTTCTCAATATCCAATTTAGGGTCGCTGGGGTGGGGGGAAGAGTCTATGCCAGCTGTCATGCGAGAGGCAGGCTACACCCTGGACAGGCTGCAAGTTTATCACAGTGACAATTTAAATGTAATTTTAATTTTTATTAGCGGCAATGTTGTTGACTTTTCCTCAGGTCACAAGAACCGTAATCCTTTCAACATATAATAGAACCACAAATGACGATGTCCGACTTCTCCCTGGTTCTTGTCTTTTTTTTCTCTCCTTACCTCATTTTCAAAGAAAAGATGAGACTGCATTAGTAACCACATTTTTCCTTCCCTCAGGCTACGTATGCATATATGAAAGCGGCCTACCTCAGTATGCTGACTGAGGATGATTGCCTAACCTTTGGGGAGACTGCACTTACTCTGTTCAGGTAGGAACTAAGACGCTGCTGAAATTACTTACAGCAATTATAGTGAAACACTGATGACTCACTGTGAAACTATCAGTAATATCATAACAGCATCTTCCCGTAACAGCCTGTCCTTGGTAAATAATATGAGCTAATATTTAAAAAATGTTCTATGAGGCCTGTCAGAGGAGTAATAAAGCAGGAATCAAACTGGAATTTTTGACGTTACATTGTTTTTGTGGCACGAGTGTTATTTATTTATTTATTTATTTATTATAGTGAAAGACACCATCAACAGCGTTCCAGCAATAAAATATTTGATATTTGAACTTGGGGATATGTAAATACTAAATGCATCTCATATTTTCTCCTTACCACTGATTTATATGCGTCCACTGTGTCATATTTTAGGCAGGTCCCAGGGCTTAAGCAGAAAATAGCAGGAAAGTCTTTGCCAACAGAGAAGTTTGCTATCAGGAAAGCCCGACGCTACTTGGCAGAAAATCCTGTGCCTCTTCCTGCTCCTCCACTGGTTAGTACTGTCATGTTGCCCTGCTTTTATCTTTAAATCAAATAAAAGTAAAATAAAGAATTTGTCGTTTGCTTCCTATTCAGCCTGTGGTGCAGCACTATAACATTTGAATGTAATTGTTGAGCCAGTCTAATAGACAAACCAAGCCTCAGTTCAGACAGACTTTATATAATAGGTGGAATTGAGGCTTCAAAATTATAGTTTACAAGTTCATAATTTTGGTTGCTGTCATCTTGGCTTGATCTGACTGAGACTGAACACTTATAGAAGTATCGGAAAGTAGCCACTCCTAAAGCGTAACCTGCATTGTCATCTATTCTGCCACAAATACGACCATCATTTACTAAATAAAGTTCATGCTGTAGTAAATAACCTCTGAAACCTGACTCTGAATCTGACTTCTTTTTGAGGAGTAGCCCTCCGACTTGTCTTTTTGCCTCATTCAGTCGCTGTCATTGTGCCTGTCAAGTTAGGGCTGGGGTTCTCTGAAAATAGTGCCCCATACTCCATAATTTTTGTCAGTCATTAAAATCCATTCATCAGTCCTAAAGCTGAATTTTATTTAAATAAAGGTCATTCCAATAGCACTGGCAAACTGTTTATTTTCCTTAAAACATCTTATTTATTTTGCCTTATTTTCACTTCATATTTTCTACCTGGTTGTCCAACTGCAGTGGCTGCACAGTTAAGGTAACGTGGATCTGTTCTGAATGGCTGAAGCTGTCAAACCTCACAGCAGTTTGCAGATCTGTGCCCAGAGAACTAGTGATGCAAGAAAAATCACTGCTAAAGTGATTCCCCACCCCAATGTTTGCTGCAGAGATGATGTTTTTTCACTGACCTGTATTAATACAAAATTATTGATTGTTGCCTGTACCTGTGCTCGTATGTGCATGTGTTTGTCATCTAGGAGATGATGTACATCTGGAATGGTTATACAGTCATTGGCAAACAAAAAGACTTAACTGAAGGCATGCTGAAAACACTGGATGAGGCACAGGCTCAACTTGAAAGTCTACCAAGTATGTAAATCCATTAAGCACATTCACAAAGATGATCCTAATTGAATCAAGTTCCTTTTTTGATTGACCTTTAAAATAAGTACTATATTTCAGAAATTCCAATAAATCCAAGCATATTAGCAATGTCTATTATGTGTAGATAAAATTGTTTGTTCAGAATGACCGATTTTGTGATCTGTTTGGTGCCAACTGTTAGGAACAGAGTTCTCCATTGATGATCAGTGTTTGCTGAGCCTCTTGAAGGGACTGTGTCTCAAACACTTAGGACACCACGAGGAGGCTGAACACTACTTTACCCTTGTTCTCTGCAAGTAAGGGCCTTTCCTCTAAGTGCTTCAATTAGTCACCCGATCCAATCTGTCAGCTGTATTCTGGTGAAGACTGGTTCACATTCAACAATTTTATATTTGTTTTTAGTGAGAGTCAGATCAAGTATGACCACTACCTGGTACCCAATGCCCTGCTGGAGCATGGTCTGCTGTGTCTGGAGGAAGGCAGAAAAGATGAAGCTATCAAACTCCTAGAAGCAGCAAAGTAAGTCTTAAAACCAGAAAAGCATATTAAAGTCATCTGTACTCAGTAGAAGTTTTTAAATCAGTTATTCTCGCACTTTCTCATTGCAGTTAATGCAATGTTTACCATACATTATGCAGTCACATGAAAAAGAGTTTTCACAGGAAAATAGATTTGATTCTCATTAAAAAACCCTGAGGAACTCCATAATTAACCTTAGTGTGTGAAGAAAGGACGCTACTGCAAAGCAAGCCCAAAACATTACCCCTCCACCTCCATGCTTGACAGTTGGTATGAGGTGTGCCGATATGCTGTATTTGGTTTTTTCCAAATGTAGCCACACACCTCCATTTCTGTCTTGCTTGTTCAAATGACATTGTTCCAGAAATCTTGTGATTTATTCAGACCACAAACCTAAGCTGTGCTGCCATGTTCTTCCAAAGAAGCCTAACTTCTTCAGTCTTTTAATTGTACTGTCCTAAGTTTAAACATTTAATATGCTGACTGGGGCTCTCTGAGCATTGCATGGTTGGATTTTGTGGTGAATTTGCTTGGATGTCCATTACTGGACAGATTGTGGCATTGTGTTAGCACACATCTGAAAGCTCCAGACCAGCAAACTGCCAGAGCCTCTGCTTTTATAGAGGTGCTCACACTTGCTGATGATCAGCTAATCAGGTGCATTTGATTCCCATCACCTGGCTGCTATTTACCCTGCTAATTCCTATGGAAGCAGTAAGGGTGTACTTCGTTTTTCACATGACTGCAAATAAAAAATCTTTAATTAAAAATCTTCACTTTTTATAATTTTTTTATCTGTCTAATTGTCCATCTGTCTATCCATCTATCTGTCTATCTATCTTTTTTATTTACAACTACTTCCATTTATCTTTGTTCTTTCATTCAATTTTGCATTTAGTGTCAGAATAAAAAATAAAGTTTATTTAACTTTGCTATAAACTTTGGAATTGATGGGTTTAGATTGACCTTCTTCCTTGATTCTTTTTTTTTCTGTTTCAGGCAAAATTACAAAAACTACTCGATGGAATCACGGACACACTTCCGTATACAGGCTGCTTTGCACAAGGCCAAAGACAGCAGAGAGAATGGCATCCATATGCCCTGCAGCCCATAACAGAGGAGGGCACACTAAGGAGAGACAGCTTTTTGTATCTTCTAGTCTCACCATGCCAACACACAGACCAGAACAGACCTGATTATTAGGGAAATTGATTTTTTTTGTTTTTGTTTTTCCCATTGATAGGCTAGGGGAAGAGGCTTTTTCTAATGTGTGCCACCATTACAGGCAACTTCAGCACTGTGTGGCCCTGAATAGGTTTGGTGGATTTGCCCTCTTCCAGAGATGTATCCTAATGATTTTTTCTTGCCTCTGATTTAAAATAGTCTACTTATGGAATGTGCCTATATTTATGAAACATTGCTTCTAGCAGGGTTGTATATCTAGCTCTGTGGCCACCTATAAGGGGTGCAGTAGAGTAGAAACCAAGGTCAGATTTATGTGGTGTATATTCTAGGTTGCCTCTGCTAATATCCCTAGGATAAAATATGCCCAGTGCACGGTACTGGGTTTGAGACCTGATGGTGCCAGAGTACCAAACAACCTTTTATAGAAATGACTGACACCAGCTCCTCCCAGCCATTTGATGCGGCTACTACAGAGTTGTCCAATTTTTTGTGTGTAGAATGCAAATTAGAGATTATTTTAAAAAAAAAAGAGAGAGAGAGACACGCTGGAATGTTCTGCAACATCCCTGAGAACTGTGAGATCCTTTTGTAATTGGTTACTGATCAACAATATAACCAAATATTATATCAGATCTTAATTTTGGATGCTGTTTAAATTTTAACACTACATACACTTTGGTTTATTCTGTTTGTCAGAGGGAGTGAGCATTTTATTATGTATTTTACTTTTTTTTTTAAAAACTTTTTCTGAAACATATTGCATCAATGATAGACACAAATGTATTTTTGCAAAATACTTTTTTTGAATCTCCCTCTGAAGAGATGATCAGATCTAAAATCCTGGTATATTTATAGTTTTATTGTGTGTCTTTTGCACAGAGCTTTGGATGTCAGCCAGATATGCAACCTCTTCAGAGTCAAAAAAATGCCTCTAATACTTCCTCTAAGACATTTATAAACTGTAAATGGCACCTTTTACACAAATTGTCCTGTTTTAAGAGGACAGATGAATGTGTCTTTTAGAAAGGCAGACTCCTTCCTTTTCTCCTCCTGGTGTGTGGGATGGCCTGCAGCAGTACTTGAGCTTGAACAAATGGGCCTTTCATGGAGAGCAGCGAAGGGCTGCGTGCTTGTCCGCCTGCTGCATCTTTAGTAGGTGAAGAAGCTTGGAAGCATCACAACCACCACAGTCTTCCTACTTTGTGACCATCCTCTGCTGCTCTTGTGTCTGCCATGCTTGCCCAGAACCACCTACAGAAACTCTTGGAAATTGTAATCACATCTTGTATATAGTAATCTGTTTATGGATAAATAGGGGTCACCTCTAACATGTTTGGTGGTTAGGTTATTGGAAAGCGTGTGTACTTGCAACAGTGAGTTAAAAAAAAAACTTGAACTCAGATGTTATCTCAAGTGTTGGAATTAGAGCAGTAGAGCACTGCTGGTTTATTCATGATTAGAATTAGGTTTAGGATTCAAGCTGACTTAGTTTTTTTTAATGGTGGAGGAAATATATTCTTATTTTTCTAATAGCAGCTGCTCTCCAGAATATTCCAAAAAATATCTCACATTTTACTTTCAAGTAAATTATTTTGTTGTTGCACTTTGGGTTTACAACTACAGCTAAATTCTAACTAATCTAGTGGCATTATCTGCATATTTTACTGTGCATGGCTATCAATGTGCGGAATGACTTTCCTGTAAATTACTGTTTCTGTTATTTAAAATGATGATAAGCAACTACACATCAGATTTTGTGTTGTCTTTTTTTTACATTTTTGATAATTTGAGCATAAAAAAAAATGTGTAGCATGTACAGACTAAAGTAGTAGTGTAGTTACAGAACTTCTTGAACTGTGTTCCTTTTTGCCCCCATATGTGTGTGTGTGTGTGTGTGTGTGTATGTATGTATGTATGTA
>VUQJ01021220.1:14312-25235 GCA_015108635.1 Andinoacara biseriatus | reverse complement strand
TAACTGAGAAACAAATGCACACACAAAGTCAAAGTTTGGATTGTAGGTGTTGTACATGGGAAGCTGAAAACTGGACACATTTTCAGCAAACACGCTCCCTCTTCTAACTTTTGGTTTAATTAGATGCATTTGCACGATGACTGGTTCCAATTGTGTCTTAACTTCCCCTCCCCCTTATCTGTCTTTGGTCCCTCCTTCTGTTTTTACACAAATGTCCTTCAAACGTTCTACTTGTTTGAAAGAGGGCTTCCTTTTCACCCCCTGCTCTTTCACTAATAAACTGCCTTGCCTCCCTCCAATCCATTTTTCCTTCTATCTTTCTTCCAAAAGACCCCAAGCAAAGCTTTTCGAAGCCTCAAACTCTGCACACAATGTTCTTATTTAGAAGAGAGCCATGTGTGTCATTCCCACAGGGCAGCCAGATGACTCTTGGCCAACTTATGCACAGTATGGTGTGTTCACATCTTGTGCAGGCAGATTGTTTTTTGAAACAGTTTTCAAGACGAAACCAAAAAGAAAATATTTTAATGACCTTAAACGACAGTGTGCTGTAACAGACCCAGATTTGATTTTAGTGTCAAAATTAAAGTAATGAATGCGTTGACTCTGTATGTAAATTCTCTTTCTGATACTGACTAGCATCTCATAGTGACTTATACCAGGTTGGACCCATTTTTGCCTTCAGAACGGCTTTAATTCATTGTGGCACAGATTAAACAAGGTGCTGGAAATATTTCTCTTGATGGCATCACACAGTTGCTGCAGATTTGTAGGCTGCACATCCATAAAGCAAATCTCCCGTTTCCCCACATCCCAAAGGTGCTCTATTGGATTGAGATCTGGCGACTGTGGAGGCCATTTGAGTGCAGCGAACTCATCGTCGTGTTCAAGAAACCAGTTTTAGATGATCCTGCTGGAAACAGGCATCAGAAGATGGATACACTGTGGTCATAAAAGGATGGACATGGTCAGCAACAACACTCAGGCAGGCTGTGGCATTTAAACGATGCTCAGTTGGTACTAAGGGGCCCAAAGCGTACTGAGGAACTACCCCTCACACCACTTGGTCATGCCAAGTTCTGACCTTACCATGTGAATCTTGCAGCAGAAATTGGATGTGCTGTTAATTCAAAGATGCTGTCCTGGTTGTAACAAGCAATTATGTGAATTACTGTTGCCTTCCTCTCAGCTCAAACCAGTCTGGCCATCCTCCTCTGAGCTCCAATATCAACGAGGCTTTTTCTCCCAGAGAACTGCTGCTCACTGGATTTTTTCTCTTTTTGAGACCATCTGTTTTAACCATCTGTAAACTCTAGAGATGATCGTGTGGGAAAATCCCAGTAGATCAGCAGTTTGTGGAATACACAGACCAGCCCGTCTGGCACCAACAACCATGCCATGCTCAGAGTCACTTGAATCTTCTTCTGACACTTTTTGAACATCAGGTGGTCGTCTCGACTACGTCTCCATACCAAAATGCACTGAGTTGCTGCCATGTGATAGGTTGATTAGTTTTTTACTTTACCAAGTGGTAATGTAATGTAATATTCTTACTTAAAGTAACACCTGAAAAAATGATCAGCAACACGTGTCAACATTGATAATGAAGCTTTAGTTGTCTCTAGTTTTTCTCCATACTAGCTGGCTCCAGTCCAGAGAGAGAGGTTACAGAGACACTATTTAAGGCTTTAGATTTCATGCAGAAATATAAAGTAGGTATCTCCCCCATCATCCCACGTTAGCATGTGTTTACTAACCTGCGGTACGTGGTTGATTTCTCCTCCAGCCGTGTCCCCAAAAGTCTGGCTATAGCAGTGAAAGAGTTGCTCATCCTATAGATGTCTTTACCGCAGCCGCCCAGTAAAGATGGGTAACGGTCAGTCAGAGCTCTGATCTCCAGCAGGAGTGTGTGGTGAAAGCTGTGCTCCATGCGGCCCAGAAGGGACACCAGGTAGACCAATGAGCTGTGAGCATGAGTCTGGAGAAAGGAGACAGCACATAGTATCAGTTACAGTCAATCCTGGTCTTGGTATATAATTAAATAAAGGGAACAGAAAAATAATTGATGATTTTCAGGAAGATATTTTAGCTTATTTTTTTCATCTGAAATGGGGCCAGTGTTGTGTTTTGTGGCGGTTTGCAAATATTGCTGACTTACATGTGTTTTGGTGAATAAAGAATACATTTTAGCTATGGTAATTCAACACACATGAGTTTTCCTCTTCCAGGCTGTTTGGGAGGGTTTGGTGTTACTTATTTTGTTTCTAAAGCACGGCAAACAATCATAAATGCAAACACATGCAGGCTGGTTCCCAGCAAACATTTTAAAATTCAAACTTCTTCTTTTCCCAAATGTAATCTCCTTCCCATTGGTCTTTGAAATAACTGCATTTCATCATTCCCAGCATGTTTCTGTATAAATAAAATCGTGCACATATACAATCTGGTGGCTGCTGACAGACTAATATTTAACAAAGAATATGACCTATTCAATCCATACCCCCCTCCTCATTAGAAGTTTCATACCTCATTTGTATATATCTCTGAATACAACATTGTGTAACGCATACTTTAATGTAATCAGTTTTTTAACTGCAAGGTTATATCCCCATCCATTTTGGAGGGTTATTTAACAGGAGCAGCCACATTTTGAACAGAGCACAGAAATCCTCGTAACAGCAGACGATCAAAGGTGAGCGAGAGCTCTCTTGCTGTGTTTTAGGGCAGAACTAAAGCCAAAAAATCCCCATCTGTGGTCAAGAGCAGAAACCCTTGTTTTTTTTTTTTTAATTCTCTGGGCTTATAAACTGCCCAATGTTGAACTGAAAACCTAAAACTCTCTCTCTCCTCCTTTGACTGAGATAAGAACCGACTGATTGATGGAGGGCAGAGCCAGCCTCTGTTTACAGCTCTGTAGAACTAATTGTAACCAGGAGAGAACAATGCAGTTCAGACCTCTCACAAACACTCGCTGTAGGATACCACATTTATATTATGTGGATCCTAAAACCACCAGAATAGAGAGAACTTGATTTTTTTTTTCTTTTAATTATAACAACATGCCAAGCAGGTATTTAGGAGTTTCCAAGGCCCGGCACAAAAATGAATCAGGATCATGGCTGGAGCTCAGGTTTTATGAGAAACTTTGCTAGTTCTCTACCAAAAGTTCAGGTTTTTAGTGTCAAGATGACTTTTTAAGGACTTACTAAAATTCTTCCAAATATTGCTGCATATGCATATGTTCATATGCATATGTTCATATGCATATGTTTGCATCATTTCCAGTTTGGAATTGAAAGACTTCTCACAGTAACAGCATAAAAACTAAAAAAAAAAAAGAATCTGCCAGACACATGAAGCTCTCTTCAATCATCAAATTACGTTTAATTATTTGGAGACAGCACTTGGCGTTGATTTCATATCCTGAACACATTATGGGTTTAATAACTAAACTCTTTTGTAAAGCTCTGCCAAAAAGGACAATAACAGGAAGATCTTAAAAAAGGAACTGTTCGCTGGTTTTAATTATGATTTTCCATGTTTTCCAACAAAATGATGGCAGGGGAGAAGATATTCCTCCAAACTGCCAATCTGTAGAAGACTGACACAGATCTAGAGATTATAGCTTTTCAGCCTGTCTGCACAAATAAATGCCTAAATAATCCCCTGGGAGACTCAAACTGTGGCCTATTCTTTTCAGTCACTGGCAATAATTTGAGCCAAGCTATTCTGGCAATAGCACCTGTGCTGGTGTGTTCAATTCATTACATACTGACAGATTCAAAGCAAAACAAGGAAAACCAAAGAAAGAAAACATTGCATTGGTCCAGTGACAAGCCAAATCCTCTCCCTGCTCACTAACCAATTATATCTATTTATTTATTTTTAATTTCCTTTCTTCCCTTGCTTCCATAAGAGGCTACTCTACAACCTCTTCATGAATTAATTAATTGCCAAAATTACTTGGGTAAAAACAGATTAACCTCCAAAACACGTATGAATATATTTATCTTTCAGATATATAACATTTGTGCAATATTGCCTAAAATCGATTGCCAGTCTTATCTAACTGCAGAATCTATGCTCTGAATGATCCCATGCACACATATCCTATCAGTATCTCTACTGTTTAAAGAACAGTTTAACTAAGTTAGTTAAAAGACGCTTGTTAACTCACAGAGATGCATAACAGCACAGGCACCGTTATGCCTCACTCGCACAGTCAGGCGCAGCATGAAAAGGTGGAGCAGGGGTGGGGGGGTGTTGCAAAGTGGCTTGGAGAGGCAGCTGCAACTGTTGGCATGTTAAAGAAACTGAAATAACACACCCCGTCTGAGTGACACTCATCAGCTGGCATACGAGCTGGCTCTGAGATCAGCTGTTATCAGCTGAGCTTGACTTTCTGGCCTCTCTGATATAAAGCTATCAGGGTATAACAATAATCTAATGTAACCAAGCAAAAATACATATCTTATTGTATTTTAGTTTTCTATTTCTTAATAATAATAATAATACAAAGGAAATAGGAATAAATACATTGCAAATATTACTGGATCACCCCTCTGTACAGAATGAATCAACACCTCTCTGAACTGATGTCAGCAGCCAATGAATAATCAGAAAATGTGTTTGTCTGATTATTCTGTAACATCTGTTACATTACCTGTAACTAAGAAACAGCTCATGAAATCAAAACTCATATCGACGTGGTTTAAAAAAAACGCAAGCGTCCCATGGAGCTGATCTACAGATGTGTGGTATTTTTGTGTTCCAAGTGTTAGAAATGCGCTCATGGGAGCGAGATAGAAAAAGAGGTAGCATCAGTTTTACTCCAATTATCTTTTATCAAATTATCATGCATCTCTATGGGGCAATTAGACAGCACTCCTCTTCCTCAGATGCCTACGGATCAAAGGGTGCACGCCTGTTGGCTATGAAAAACAGATCATTGAGAGGAAGATGAATTTTAATGATACTTCTCAGTGATAAAATGATGCCTGTAGAGTGAAAAACATGAGCTCAGCAGTAAGTGAGAGAAAGATTTGGCTTCTCCCACTCCAACACTTAATTAGTCAACTTTAACTCAGAAAAGTCCCCCGGAAACAGTTCAAGAAAAGCAACAGAAGGAGTCACAAGCCGGTCATCTAGTTGTTTCAACAGTGTTTCTACGACAAATTGAGTGGGACTCGTTCGGTGCCAAACTACTGGAATTTTTTTTTTCTGTACAACAACATATAGTGGGATTGTGTGCTTTGCAACATTTATTTCATTTTGCCCGAGGACGTCCAGTGTACAGGGGTTTCTTTCACCATCGACATATTCTGATCGAACACGCAATAAGTCCACAAACACAGTATAGACTAACTCCCTTCAGGTGGCTGAGGGAAGCCAGAGAAAGACTTGTGCAATCAAGAACAAATGCATCCCAGTATGAAAGTGTGTGTGTGTGTGTGTGTGCGTGTGTGTGTGTATGTGGTTGTGTGTATGTGTTTGCAGGGCACAAACACGAACCCACGGGAGGCTCTCTCCACTGCCATCATCAGGAGGCCTCAGCAGGGGCATTTCCCAGAAAACACTGGTTATTTTCCAAATGGTTCCAATGTGAAGAAAGGCAGGACACTGAGGACCGACAAACTGTGTATCTGAAAGCGTACGCGTATTTTTGAGTGTGTTAAAACGGCACTGGCAGGCGTTTTGACAAGAAGATTGAGGAGGAAGGGGACTTTCATAGGGAAACTTTGCCCTGGAGTAATAGAAAACCTATTATGGTTTCAAGCTTTGAGATTTCTGTGCATGTCGGTTTCTGTGTGTGTTTGTATATGTGTATGAGCGGAGGGGGAGCACTTCATGTGGAGTCATAATGTATTTTCCTTTTTTTGCTAATTTCCCCCAAATTGTTGTTAAACTGCCTAAAAAGCACCCAGAGGAAAAGAGAAAGTGGGAGCCCTCACCTGTCTGGCTGTCATTCTCACCCCCCAACACACACAGACACACGCATACACACACGCACACAGACACACATGCACACATGCACACATACATCACAGAGTGACTATAAAGTGGGTCTTTATCGTATGCATTATTACACAGTGTGGCATAAATTCTTTGTGAAAGCGCTCGACTTTAAGTCTTGCGGCCTCTGCAAAGAGACGTTCTTTTTTTAAACCCGTCCCTCACAACAGCCTACACCGAACACTTTCAGATGAAGATGATAGAAATGGAATAACAAGAGCTCATTTTAAAACTTAAAAGAACACAGCAAAACCTAGACAGATATATCAGGGGCTCTGTGAGGCTGTACCTGTGTGTTCACTATGATAATGTCTAATCATGCTGATCTTGACCTCTTTTTTTAAAACTGTATTAATTCATTTTATTAACATTTGCTTATTAGCACTCAACCTAAAGTACAGTACATCACAGGTTGAAGAGAACAAAAGGAATTTTGTAGGTTATTTGTAGGCCATGGCGACTGAAAAATCCCCTTTTTAACTCAACAAACACTTAACAAAAACTTTTACTGCAAACTGAGCAGCGTCTGATGGCAGCCATGTGCGTAACCCATAGGTTAAATGATGCACATGGAACAAATTGTGTCTCTTTCAAAAAGAATTTCTGTATTCTTAATCTCTACAAAATGTGAACTTATTAGATATAACAGGAGCTGTCATACTGTATTAGCAGTATTCTAAGCCATGAATGCCTTTTCAGTCGGTACAAAATTCAGTACAGACATGAATAACTTGTGTCTGTGATCAGTTTTAATAAGATGGGGGGGGGGGTGCCACACGTGATTCATTGGGTCAGCAACTCCACGATATTCCACCTTATCATGGTGCAGGGGTTTGTGTGTCCAAGTGATAACAAGAACTATGTCAGTGTCAATTTTCCCCTTGCAGGGTCGTCCAAGGCAAACTGGTTCTGGCTGAGGGGCCAAACAAAGTGAAATCAATGGTCCATGTTATTTCCCCCAGTACAGGGTCACTGTGGCTTCACCCTGGAACCAAGCCTGTGGGAGGGGCTCCCTGGAAAGTGCTTTGTGACTGGACCTTAGCCCACGGGCTCAGCCCAAATGAGCCACAAGGACCAGCAGGAGGAACTAGCCCATGGGGACGGACAATGTGGATTGGGTGGCAGTCAGATGCACAGACCTTGGCAGTCAAGCTGGCTCTTTAGACATGAAATATCACCTTTCTGGTAGGGAAGGCGCACAAGCTTGATTGAGAGATATGAGCTAGACATAGTCAAGCTCACCTCAATGTACAGCTCAGGCTCTGGAACCAATTTCCTTGAAAGGTGCTGGTTTCTATTCCACTCGTGCGTTGCCCTTGGTGAGAGGCACAGAGTGGGGGTGTGTATATTTGTATCCCCCTGGTTCTGGCGCCTGTTTGACCCAGAGGATGCAAGGGTTATAGTAAACTAGCAGCTCGGGTGGTGGTGGTGGTGTTAGTCTCTTACCCACACTGCCTACAATGAGAATGGAGTGCTGATGACATGTCTGTGTAGGTTCTCAGTCATCCAGGTCATGCTAGTCTTAAGAGCAAAACATCATCACAAACCTTAAGAAGTTCAGTTGGCTTCTTTTTTCAAGCTCTTGAGAGAGCTGATGATCTCAACTAAGGATGTAGTCAGGCAGAGAAGGAATACTCCTGATCACTACCGACACACCTCCACTGAGGAAACAGGCACTGGGGCCAATTGACTTGCTCATTGCTGTGGCAGAGGCTTCGAAGTAGTTAAAAAAACTCCCTGGTGGTCGACCCCTTGCGTTAAGGTTAGCCCTGAGGTCTGAATAGCATTGGTCCATCATGGTTGAAGATGCATGGAAGTCACGGAAGTCAGGGACAGACAAACGTTGGTGGTCCTCCTTTTCAACCACAGTGAGAGCTCGATTCGCATTGTCCCCTATAAGTCAGACGTGTTCTCAGTGGGTGCTGGACTTTGCCAGGGCTGCCCTTTGCCACCAATTCTGCTGATAATTTTTCTGGTTGCATGGAAAACATTCACAAATTTCAAAAACAAATTTTCACACATGCACAGCTAAGATTTAAAAATACATTTTCCAGTACAGCTGATTTTCCGCTCTAAGCACACAGAGAAGCTGAGGTTAATGTTCCCTAAAATTGTGTTATATTTGCAACATTAGGCTAAGGCTTATAACATTGCTCCTTCACTGTTGCTTCAAATTAGATCTTCACTTGCCAGAATAACAGTCTCTGACCCCTCTAAGCCCCAAGAAGTGTCGGCACGTGTTGGGAAAGACAATTCCACTGAACACTGATGCATGCAGGAGTTAGACGGCAGTCCAAACCTCCGGATCTGCCCAGCCTATCCATTCTGTGTATGTGTATGTGTGTGTGTGTGTGTGTATGTGTGTGTGTGTTATACTTGGCAGAGCATGAGAGAACAAGTCATATGAGTGCTCATTCTTCCCTACCCATTAAAATAATCACTCCTGCCTGTTTAAGTGTGTTTCAATGACCTCCACTTGTTTCTATTATTTTCTTCAGACGTGTTTCTCTTCATATTCTAAGTTGAGTTAATTGAGTTAATATGCTTGAAAATAAGAATTTGTGTGATGCTGTTATTCAAAGTTTTTAAAGCGTATCCACTTATCCTGTTCACACACTGATGCAAAGTGATGACCTGATCAGGAATTCACTTTGGGATTCAGCATATTTTCCAGGAACACTTGGACAACACACAAAAAAAATACCTACCTTCTCAACCATATGTGGCCTGTATTGGCCAACATAGCTCTTATTTATTTCCATCTTTCACAAATTTTGTATGCAATTAAGCCACCATACCATCCAGTCACAATCCACCTGAAGTGACACTAAAAGACACAGTTTCACTTTCTGTATCAGCAACAAAGCATTCAATGCAAGCATTCAATTTTATTTTGTAGAGGAAGACAAAGTCAAAGGTTGCCAAATCTGGTGAGGAGGGCAGTTGGTATGTAAGCATTATGGTACTTGAAGTGACCCAGAGGTGCACAAGAAGATATGGCTTCTTTTTTTTAATTGGTTTTATGTTTTGAGTTTGTGTGTGTGTGTGTGTGTGTGTGTTTTACCTCACTGATGATACCAACAGCACCATGGATTTTGGCCACATGAGCCAGGAAAGCAGGGAGCTGTCCCACAATCCTGAGCGCCGGCAGAAAGCTGACCAGTGAGGAAGGACTTGCTTGAGACACATCGACAAGTGCACCCAAAAGAGCCTCAGTCAGAGACTGGTTCCCTAGGTAACTGACCAATGTGGGAACCTGAGGGCTCAACATCTGCATGGATGAGAAGAAAGAACGAAACAGACACTGAGAGAGAGGGAAGGAAAATAAATAAAAACAAAACATTATTCATTCTAAATAAAAACTACCAAAAGGAGGGTTGATCTTTCCAGTGAAGACCGGAGGTGAGAGGAGTGACCTTGGAGCGAGATGAAGAGACTCATGACTAAAAAACAAAAGCTTGGGGGCAGGATTGTCTGGAAAAACTGAGTGAATAAAAAGCTCCTCCTCATTATCTGTATGGGTCATAATGGACTGGAACAGTCCAACAATGTCCACCAGAGCCGGGCCTTCTATTGCTACTATATGAGTCACTTGTTCTGAAAGACTATCAAACCTTATCTGCTCTGTTAACAATTTTGTCTGACAAATGAAAAATAAGTTATGCAATTTAAAAGTTCCACATGAATGCCATTTTTTTAATACTGCATCGCTTTCGGTAAGTGAATATCAAGATGCTGAACATTTGGTAACTGCTGTGACAAACACAGCTACAATCACAGCAAAAATATTTTCCAGTGTCTATGTGGGGGGTTCAGATCAGAATAACTCCAGATGGCTGGTTTTGTTTCCCAACTGAGGCTGCATTTTACCACCATGTGCTCTGCTTGGTATGTGGTACCCCCCCCCCCCCCCCCCCCAACACACACACACACACACACACACACACACAATTCATGTTGAACATCAGCAGCTTCAGCCTAAAACATCCAGGATTAAGGGAATTCCTGCTGAGAAACGTGTGCACCACATGCAAAGCTCCTATTCCTCAATCCTCATCTTTTTTCCAGGGCATTTTTTTTTTCACATTTCAGTACACACTCATTTGCATACGCTTGATTCATAGGCGGAAATGAGTCAGTTGGCAGAAGCGGCGTAATCACGTGTCGCGTTTCACAACTTTTTTTCTGAATGTTTTATTTTCAGATGACCCATCAGTTCTGACTGTAATGAATTTACTCATTTTAGCTTTTAATAGCAGTATCCAAAACTATGCATAGCACGTATATACTGTTTAAGTATCACTAGGTTGTAACAACATATTAATAACAGCAATATTTGCACTTTAGCATTAAAAATATCATTTTGATTAAAAAGTGTGAGCATGCTGGTGGATCAACCATTACAGAAACAAAGATGATTTTAATAATTACCAGCACTGTTGATTTAATTGACTATATACATGCTTGGTGTCGTTAATCCCCAAATAATTACCTGGACTTTATTACCATGTTTGCTTGAAAAGTTGGCTGAAAACTGAAATTGCTGGCAAAGGAAAGTTTCACCCACAGTGAAAGCGTGCTTTACTTCTAACATTGTGAAAACAACACAAAATACTCACAAGTGGATGTTTCTCAGCGACCACTTGAATAAGTCTGATCAGGTGTTGCTGCTCAGTCGATTCCAGCTGTGGTATCATGGCCGTCAGGTTGCCTAGGTGATGGTGAATGGTATCTGGTTGTTTGGGGTAGACCGAGGGCAGCACTCTTAACAGCATGTGGTTACCTGCCGGGGAAAGAGAAACACAGCTGTTTTTATTAAGCCCCAGAGACAATTTCAAAGCCTTGCGTGCACACACACACACACACACACACACACATACACACACACACACAAATGAAACACAAAGTGAC
>VUQJ01021218.1:27409-42096 GCA_015108635.1 Andinoacara biseriatus | reverse complement strand
GTCCTGAAGAACAGGGGTCAACACTGCAAATATTGACTTGCTGCATTAACTCATTCTAACTGTCAATAAAAGCTTTTGTTACTCATAATATGATTGCAATTGTATTTCTGTATGTGATGAAAACATCTGACATACACACATGAAAACCAGAGGGCAGCAGATCATGTGAAAATATAATATTTGTGTCATTCTCAAAACTTTTGGCCATGACTGTACACCCTTATTGCTTCCATAGGAATTAAGAAGGTAAATAACAACCAGATGCTAATAATAGAATTCTCTTGATTAACTGATCATCAGCAAGTGTGAGCACGTATGTAAAAGCAGACATTTTGGCAGTTTGCAGGTCTGGAGTATTCAGGTCTGTTAACACCTTATGTGTGCATAAACAAATGCCTGCAAACTTCAATGAACTGAAGCAATGTTGCAAAGTTGGGCAAAATTCCGCCACAATGATGTGAAAGACTGACAAAGTCCTACAGAAAACAATGACTTCAAATTATTGCTGCTAAAGATGGTTGTACAGTTGAATCATGGGGTGCACTTGTTTTTCACAGTGCTTCTGCAATTTTGTTTAGTTATTGTTAAATAAATAATGACAGTATTGTATAGCATCTGTTGTTATTTAGTTTATATGTAAATCATTTTAGAACCTGCTGAAGGACCAGATGATTTTTTTTATGTCCTAATACGTAAAACCTATAAATTGATGGAGAATGACCTTTTTTTCCAAGATTCATTAAAAGGGATTGATATTTTTAACATTATTTTCATTTTCTTTGCAGGCTGAACAGTATCAGAAGAAAAACCGAAAGATGCTGGTCATTTTGATCCTTTTCATCATAATCATTGTTCTAATTATTATTCTTTTTGGAACAAAGTTTTAATTACTCATTCCTCGGGCATTTGTTTTCTGTCTGCGTGTTTGTTCAGCAACTGTGTGGACTTGGATTTGATTCTGCTGTCTTTCATACCAACCCAGAAATGCTAAGGAGAATTCCCCATCTCTCCAGGGGCACTTTGGGTTAGTGGAGATGTTTTTTTTTTTTTTGTTTGTTTGTTTGGTGGATTTTAATGAAAGAAACAATCAGCAGTGGCTATTTTCCCAAGTGACTTTGACAGAGGTTTGTCCAACCAGACCATGCTGACATATCTGTGTCTTAACAAAAGAAAACACTTTGTGTTGTATAAATATGGACTACTAATGTAAGATTGCGAAAGCAGAGCGTTTTCTGCTTGAACTCAAATTGTGATGTTGGGTGAAAATGCTTCATTTTAGTCTGTCTTTAGAGATGTACAATTTCTGTGGTGGAGATGTGACGAGAATGAATGTCTGTGAAAAAGAAATGTGCAGTAGGTCCAGTTTTACTGCAAATTCATTTTCATCTCAACGTTGCATTTACATCACAGCTCAGTATTTTACTGTGAAAGACTTGAGGAGAGCATTTAGCTTTTTTTTTTTTTTTTATGACGGCAGTACTGTTTAACATCAGAATAGCCATTCAGTACCAAAGGACCATCTGTTTTTGTTTTGTTTTTTTTAAATCCCTCTATTCCTTACTTTAAAAAAATAATACTGAGGTCCTTGCTACCCCGCAGTTAGCCTGTCGAGGGTTTACACAGCCATACATCTCTTCCACTTCATTTTAAATTCATAGCTGTTGAACACTTGTCGCACTGTCACAAAGTGCTCATTTTAAAAACACTTGTTTTTGTTCATCGTGGTCCTTGCTTAAAGTGCTACCTTTTTTAAATCCTTGCAGTTTGCACATTGAGGCCTGGGGAGGGGGGGTGTTATGGATGAAATACTACTGTCATTTGTATGATAAATTATTTATTTTCGAGTACCTTCATATAATCCAGAGATTTTTCTGTTTTCTGGCAGATTTGCTGTATATTGAGTTGTCTATGTGTAGTCTGAACACAACAGTTAATAATCACTCCACTGAGGAAACTGATGTAGTCCAACAGGCTGAAGAGACGTGAAGACAGCATTATGATTTTTTTGTTTTTTCCTTTCCAGATTGACACATTTCATTTGGCTGTTTTTTTTTTTTCCTTTTTTTTTTGACTGCTGAGCTGAAACGATGAAGAGCTTTATTCAACATATCTGTACTCAACTATACACTTTACATGTTGAATCATCTTTGTCATTGATGTGAAGTTGTGTGTGGAAAAAAACTGTCCAAGTGGTACTTCACTTAAGTATTGTTTTTGGAAACCAAATGGGTGAGGAGACAGAAACAATTTTTTTTTAAATAAATCTGGAACATGAGGGTTTTCTCTCTCTGTGTGTGTGTGTGTGTGTGTGTGTGCGTGCGTGCGCCGCACAAATGGTACATGGAATGTGACACTGGACACTTAAAAACAAGGAATTGAAAGGATCCTCTTTTCATTTAAAAATTTTTTTTAGCATATTTAATAAAGCCATGCAAAATTTGACCTTCACACTATGAAAATTTCCAGAGCCGACGACCCTCAAAGTACTTGTGAATGGGCTGAAATTTCTTCACTTCTATCTGACATTTTTGAAGAAACTGAGTTATTGTCATATTCTTATTCATTCAACCACTAATAAACAATATGTAAGATTTTTTCAGTTATACATAACTTTGGCCATTTTATTCACAAAATAAAAAGCTTGTATTTGCAAAATCAAGCTTTAACTTGGTGTTATAAGGTTCTACTATTTATTATTTCAAACCGGGTCAGAATGCAGATATAACCTTATAATTTTAAGTGGACGATTTAGTGCTTTTTAGCCTACCTTAGTTTTTACAGCCTTTTTTTAACTCTGTGAAATTGTCAGGTGTTGGAAAAAAAAACATTTAAACTCTATTTAAAAACTGCATACAAATACATTTTCCAACCACTCCAAGTATCACAGTCCAAAGCCAAAATCTCATTTTTGTTGTTGAGCTTTTAGATTTTATTCTAGAGCTAATTCCGAGCAACAGTATATTGACATATAGCTTCAGTAGCAAAAATTCACCAATTTAATGTCTATGATGTAGAGAAATTGGGGACAGGGGGTCTAAAAACAGGTAAAACACTGGAGAAAACTGCTTTTTGGGTAAAACTTTAAGGGTCATATCACCATGTGGGATATTTGGCTCGGCAAAAATTTTATGGTCTTCATTTTCATTTACCAGATTAATTTAGTCATGATTCCTTCTGCCGTAAAATAATACAGATATGGAATGACCCAAAAGCTTTAGAAGTGACACATTAGAGAAGGAGGTTGCTGTTTAATCGACTATTTTAATGGATTAATCATTTAAGTAATTTTCAAACAAAAATGTTTAAAGTATTTCCGCTCATTTTCTTGTTTTATTTGTGACACCAATTGATTGAAAGGGGAGGTTTACAAATGTAACGAGACCTGCTATGATGTATAGTTTGGAAATGGTGCCACTGGCCAAAAAGACATGAGGATGAGTTGGAGATGTTAAGATTTTCATTGGGAGTAACCAGGAGAGACTGAATTCGAATGAATACATCAGAGGGGCAGCTCAGTTTTGAAAGACAAGGTTAAGATATTTTGGATGTGTACAGAGGAGGGATATATGGGATAAAAGAAGCTGAATATGGAGCTGCCAGGCAGGAGGAAAAGAGGAAGACCACAGACAACATGATGTAGTAAATAATAGAACAGAATGCCTTTATTTGTCTTTATACAGAATGTACAGTGAGATTGGAGGGCCACTCCTGTTCAGTGCCATGGAGTAGGAGGAGGACACGCAGAGGGCTGATGTGATAGGAGAGGATGCTGAGGGAGATGATCTGCTGTGGCGACCCCTAAAGGAAAGAAAGAAAAAGAAAAATTAATTGATAATCAAAATAACTGTAGGATGCAGGCCATAGCTTTACATGGGGCCAGTGATGTTGATCATTTGATTCATTTGGCTGGCTAAAAATGAGAGCCTGACACCACCAGATTAAAAAAATTATTTAAAAATATTTAACGTTAAAAAAATAAAACATTTTTAAAAGCATATTTTATACTGTCTATGACAAAAATATTCACTAGTTATTATTTGACCGGAAGTTAAATGCCGCTGCCCCCTCGAGTACATCCGGTTTTTGTTACTCCACAGATATGTACACAGTTATACGCCCGTGTATGCAAACAAGCATGTCTCATACCGAGGATGAAGACGACCCGTTCCCCGTTGATGACTGCCTGTTTACAGAGACATTTTCTCTGGAGTCTGTGTACACGCTGATGGGACAGAAGGTGCAGATCAAACAGCTGTTCGGTGCTGACCTCGGCGTGGCTGCGCCGGTCTGGGAGGCTGTAAGGAGCGGATAGGCACTCACTGCTTTTTTAGACGATCTTAGTAACGTTTGGCTTTGTGCAGTGATGTTTCTCTGTGTGTATGTGTGCATGCAGGCGTTACACCTGTGCCGTTACTTGGAGGATCAGTCCGTGGAGCTGAGAGGAAAGCGGCTCATAGAGCTGGGAGCAGGCACCGGTGTGGTCGGTATTGTGGCAGCTCGCTTGGGTACGTTTATTTGTTTGTAAATAACACATTAATTAATGTTAAATACAATGTCCTAAAGCTTCCGGTTTTTACCGATTTTTTCTTACTTGGGACTCTTCTCTCTTCTCTCCATGTGGCTCAATGTAACCTTATACCTCTGCAGCTGTTTCTGGACCACATGGTGGTCACTCATTTTATATATATATGTGCCAAGTGTAAAGTTTGGTGGGGGGGGTAAAGTTTGGTGGGGGGGGGGGGGTTGTGGTGTGGGGTTGCTTTTCATGTGTTGGGCTCGGCCCCTTAGTTTGAGTTAAAGAAACTCTTAATGCTTCAGCATATCAAGACATTTTGGACAATTCCATGCTCCCTTCTATGTGGGAACAGTTTGGGGATGGCCTCTTTCTGTTCCAACATGACTGCGCACCAGTGCATGAAGCAAGGTCCAAAGACAAAAGACATGGATAAGCGAGTTTGATGTGGAAGAACTTGACTGGCCTGCATAGACTCCTGACCTCAACTTGACTGAACACCTTTGGGATGAATTAGAGCAGAGACTGCAAGGCAGGCCTTCTTTCAACATCAGTGGCTGACCTCACAAATGCACTTCTGGAAGGATGGTCAAATATTCCCAGAAACACACTCCTAATCCTTGTAGAAAGCCTTCCTAGAAAAGGTGAAGCTGCAAAGGGTGGGTTGACATGATATCAAACACTATAGATTAAGAATGGGATGCCACTCAAGTTTATATGCATTGACAATATAGTGTATCTCTCATGCTCCCTGCACCACTCTTCCACATTCATCTTGAAAATATGCCCATGCCATTGATATAAAAATCTGGCAATTCAGCATATTCAAGTAGTCAGTTGACCTCAATTTTTGGACACATAACATTGTCAAAACTGGCTTGCATGGGAGTCTTTAGGCATGATGGGTGCACCACTTCATCCACCTCTCTTCTTATCCTTATGCAGCCATCACTCTGGAAAGGGACAAATTTGGAATCGTTAGATCACATGACCCTTTTCCATTGCTCCATAGTCCAATCTTTATGCTCCCTAGCAAATTGAAACCTTTTTTTCGTAGCATTATTGATAAGTGCTTTTCTTAACGTTTAGTCCCAGTCGCTTGAGTTCTCTTCACATTGTGAATGTGGAAATGATTTTATTTTAACTATTAAACATAGATGAGTTCTGCTCTTGATTTTTTTTTAATTTCACCGTATGTGTAAGTGATCTCTGATCACAATCATTCAGGATTTTTTCCAGCTACCTCCTCCACCAGGAGGTCCAGGATGATTGTCCAAGGGGTGAAGAGTAATTTTAAACCCCTTAAATTCCATAATGATATTGACTTTCATAAGCAAAGGTGGGAAAGAGATATCTCTGCTATAGAGGATAACTTAATTACAGTTAGCAGCTCCAGAGAAACAGAATAAACATCTCTTAAAACTCACTCACCTGAATGTCAAGTTCAAATTCTGTATTATGAATGGTAAAGTCTCAATTATACATTGTTAGAAGGCACAAATGCAGATGATTGAAACAATACAGCAGCAGCAGCAGTAGGTTCTGCTTCTCAATAAGAGCAGAAGAGCAAGAGTCCAACAAATAATACAATACCAAGCCTCAAGTCAATTAGTTAAACAAAGCAAACATGTTTTTACACTTGTTTGTTCCATATGTGTATTATACTGTTCATGTTTTTAGCTGAGCGTCTGATCTTGGGATCAAACCATATCTCTTCTTCCAGGTGCAGAGGTGACTCTCACAGACCTTCCTCTGGCTCTTCCACAGCTTGAGGCCAATGTCTCTGCTAACAAGCCTCCCGGCGGCTGGCCGTCTCTCCCTCCCACTGTCCTCCCTCTGTCCTGGGGTGAGGATCACATGAACTTCTCCTCTGACTGGGATCTGGTGCTCTGTGCTGATATAATTTACCTGCCAGAGACATACCCCCTGCTAGTGGAGACTCTAGCTCATCTGTGCAGAAAAGGAGCCCCAGCGTACCTCTCATCCAAAATGTGCAAAGAGCATGGGACTGCAGCTTTCTATGAGGAGTATCTACCAAGCAGATTCAACGTGGAGCTTTTGTACCGAGATGACAAGCAAAACAATAATATCTACAGGGCGTCTTTAAGAACAGACCAGTGACAGCAGGTCTTTTAGAAACAGTAGATTTATTTATATGTCTGTTATTTAATTTATTTACAGTATCAGATCCTACAAATATATCACACATACAGCTGAGGCTATTTTAATTAAATATAAATGTATTTATATTCATTTTATTTTATTTATAAACAGTACCACGTGTCATTTGTATTTAATTAAAAGCACGTGTATTTAAAATGTGTCTTAAAGGTTATTTGTGAGATTTGGATTTGGAAAAAAAATAATTTTGAGGTAACCAATAACATGCAACCCCACACATGTACACATGCTATAAATACTGTTTATCAAACAAAATACTTAGTATGATTTTCCATAAATGAGCCTTCTGTTTTGTTAATAAGATGAGAAATTCAGTCAGAGCTTGACGGCGTGTTTCCTGAGCTGCTCCACCCAAATTATTTCTAAACAACTCGGATTTGTTTTCCATATTTCCAAATTGAGTTGATACTTTCTGCCAGTGGAGTAACAGATTAGTTCATTTTATGAGATGTTTCTGTCATAAAAAGTTTATCTGATTTTTTTTGACTTGTTAAACTTTTAATTAACCTAAGGATTTTTTTCTTCTCAACCTTTAATTTTAATGGTTTCTATGGTCATGAATATTCAGTGTGTATAATTCATGAATATTCAAGTCCAAAAAACTCTTAACTGGCTGTCACACATCTCTCTGCACACTGGATAAAAATCTTACTCGTAACGTAAAATCTTCATTAGAAACATTTCTGCAAGAATACCTACATTCACCAGCCCCTTCAGTAGATACCTGGTTGGACCCTCTATGCCTTCAGAACTACCTAGAACATTTCTAATGGAATTGATTTTGGTCCATATTGTCATGACAGCGTCACACAGTTGCTGCAGATTTATCGGCTGCACATCCATGATACAAATCCTCTGTTTCATCACATCCTGAAGGTGACTGGTGAGTTCTGGTGACTGTGGAGGCCATTTGAGTGCTTTGAACTCATTGTCATGTTCAAGAAACCAGTTTGAGATGATTTGTGCTTTGTGGCATGGTGCGTTATCCTGCTGGATGCAGCCATCAGAAACACTGATGTTGGGTACACTGTGGTCATAAAGGGATGGACATGGTCAGCAACAATACTCAGGAAGGCCGTGGTGTTTAATCAATGCTCAGCTGGTACTTAAAGGCCCAGAGTTGGCTAAGAAAATATTGTTCACACCATTATACCAGAAGTCTGAACCACTGACTCTAGGCAGGATGGATCCATGTTTTTGTGTTGTTTACACCAAATTCTAACCATACCAGCTGAATGTTGCAGCAGAAATTAAGATTCATCAAACTTTTTATTGTCAATTGACAAAAAAAAGTTTGATGATTGAGCCAATCGCAGCCTCAGATTTCTGTTCTTAGCTGACAGGCGTGACACCCAGAGCAGCCCATCTACTTCAATGTTTAATGTGGTGTGTTCAGAAATGCTCTTCTGCATCTGGCGAGGGGCTATTTGAGTTACTGTTGCCTTCCAATCGACTTGAAGCAGCCTGGCCATTCTCCTCTGACCTCTGACATCAACAAGGCATTTTTGTTCAGAGAACTGCCACTCCCAGATATTTTCTCTCTTTTTTTGGACCATTCTCTGTAAACCCTGGAGATGGTTGTGTGAGAAAATCCCAGTAGATCAACAGTTTCTGAAATATTGAAACCAGCCAGTCTGACACCAACAAAAAGGCAATGCCCAAAATCACTTAAATCACCCTTTTCCTCATTTTGATGCTCAATTTGAACTTCATATATACTTCATATATAGATATTTGCAAATAGATATTTGTATTAACCAGCTAACTAATAAAATGTGGCCTAAAATTTGAGCAGTGTCAAAGCTCAGGTAAGTACATTATGTTGTTGCTTGTGGCTTACTGTCATTTCAATTACTGTTCACATGTTTTCTATATAGTTTCATATTTAAAAAAAAAAACATTTCAAAATTATAAATCAGTCAACAGGAGCCAAAGCATTTTCAGTAACTGTTCCAAAGTTTTTATTTTTTGATCCAATCTTTGTTTGTGTCAGACCTCAAATTCTTCTCTACAATGAAGCAGGTCTTAAATGGGCATGGAAACATCCACCATTTCATGTATGGAATACAATATTTGTTTTATTGAGGTCTACAAACCTCACTCCAAGCTATATTGACAACAGCAAAAGCTCGCCCTTCCCACAGCTTGTTGTCTGTGCGTCCTTCATCCCTCTCTGCAGCACTCTGCTGATGTACAGACTTTCTGTTCAGGAAAGGAAAGCCTGTTTGTTACGCTGGAGAGTTTCAAAGAAAGGGAGACGACCCAGCGGCGGCCCATCCCTCCCTCTGCTACAATTCAGTCGACAAAACAACAGATCTCTATCTCCATGCAGAGTCTGCTCGCCATCACGCCGGGCCCCTCCCATGCAACTGTGCACATAACTGGGTTTTGTTGATATTGGCTATTGCAAGAAAGCTGCATGTTGCATGAAAGCAATGATTCAGAGACAGATAAGAAAACATGCAATCTGCATTCAGAGCTGAATTGTCCACTGAAAGCAGATTTTTTTTTTACTGCCCATCTCATTTTTTTGTAAAAAAAGTAGAAGGAGGTTCTGTATGTGAGCACTGATTTAGCTTTTATCAGTCACTGGTAATCCTAGTAAAGTAATATTAATTGTATTTTAACCTAACATTTGTATTAAGTTTCCGAAGCAAGAACATTGCATTTTACAAGCCATCATTCCAGCTTTACACCCAAATACATGTTTATTTTATTTATTATTTAAATACACTAAAACACACATTTTTCCTTCACTTTAATTTTGAGTGAGTTTAGAGAGAAACAATGGAGGCAGAGGAAGTTTTTCTAAAGCAGCCAATTAAAAACCTCCTCAGTGGTATTTCAACTGGATGTTGGCTGGATGAGAGGAGGATGGGCTTTCAGTGGCAATAGAATTAATGTACACGCGTGTGTGTGTGTGTGTGTGTGTGTGTGTGTGTGTGTGTGTGTGTGTTAGAAGAGTGGGAGGGAAACCACTGTCCTCTTAAAATCACTGGTCCTGTTTGGACTTCATTAGACCTGTCACCTCATGAGCAGCAAGGACAAGAATTTCAAAGCAGCAGCTGAAGGTATGTGTTTACATGCTTTAAATTCTTTAATTTAGGGCAATCTGAGAACATGCATTAAATACTTTAAGTATTATTCTTTCTTTTTTTAGTTTCATGCTTCAGATCTGTGTATGAGACCAAATGATGGAGTTCTGGCCTGAGAATCAGGCACAGTCCCATCTGTACTCCAGATATGGTACCGTTCCTGGGAGAAACTGTACACACAAGTGAGTCGGATGCTATAAAAACTGCTTGGGCCAGTATAATATTTGGATTTATCGGTGCTTGTTTGGCAAATTTACATTTGAGCTGCACAAAAAGATAATTAACTATTGAGTAACAAAAAGTATTTTTTTTCCTGCTCTCTGCAAGATTATGCAACTCTCCACTAACTTTAGAACTCTGCAAAATATTCTGAAAAGCTGTAAAAATTGTTCCAAATAATTCTTTTGAAAGTTCTGTGTGATCTATTAAATGTAAGCATACAGATAAAATTAAGTGTGACCCATGAAATTATATAACCTCAGTTAAATTTGTTCACATTTCTCCACTATTCTTCTCCCAGCTATCATGACAGACATCAGCCAACCCATTATTCACTGTACTACGGTGAGCAGCAGGATCAAAGCAGGGAGTCCACTTACTGGACTGCACCAGGATCAAGAACAGCAGGAGCTATACATGAGTACACCAACTGGACAGACCCAGAGCTCGCCTCCCCTTCTTCTTCCCACTTCCCCTTTATTCTGGGACACCACACTCAGCACCACCAGGATCTGGGAGAGTACCAGCTGCAAGAAGCCAGAGAGAGAGAGTGGAAAGCAGCCCATCGAGCTGTGAGGGATCATGAAAGAGGATTTCTGAGGGAGGGGTGGCAGAGGAGGTGGGACCCCTGTAGTCCTGTCCGCTACAACAGAGAAGTTTCTGCCAAGAGGAACGACAGCAGCTACCGAGAGCTGGAGGCCTGGGCGGCCCGCTACAGTCATTCACTGCCAAGAAGGAGGCGTATAGAAGCAGAGTTAAGGGGAGCTTCTCAGGGGCTGCTGGAGACCAGCAGGATAGGTACAGCGCTGCAACATGTTCGACCACCCGCAAACATCAGAGAATCTGGACTGTGGGATAGAGGAGGCAGACAGCAAGCTCCAGCCTACTATCCCTCACAAGCTCCTGCCCCTGACACAAGCAACATGCTGGACATGAAGGAAAAAACAAGTTACCAAAGGAAGCTTTTCAACCAACCTCCTGGCTATATCGCTCCTCCTCCCTACAACAGCCCACATAAAATTTCACCTGTAACACACAGAAGTGACACTAGCTGGGAGCAGGATACCAAGAAGCAAAACTACTGCTTACAGCCCACGCTCAGAAAGCAGGATGTGTCTGTAAATTTGCAAGATACGAGGACGGGAGAGAAAGAAGAACTGACAAATTCAGGTGAAAATAAAAGCTGTCCAAAGCATGAAGGATTAAAACGCCAAAGATCTGAAGCAGATGCTTTACAGGCGGTCTGCCCCATCAGTGCCCAGCAGACACACACACAGCGTCACAGCGTGCTGCCTCTGCAACATCCACAAATGATTCAGAATTCAGAAATAAACAAGGAAACCTCCTCAAAGGTCATTGAAGGAAGGAAATTCAGACTAAGCAAAAAAACGGGTGGGATGACAATATTCTGCCTGGTGTCTCGAATAGCTGGCCCCACCGAGACCCCATCTCTGCCCATCTGCACTTTCAAAACAAACATTCAACACACAGACATGGGAGAGGCTTCTAAACCTCTGGGGGCCATAGGCGAGATTGATCAAAAGCTTGCAGATGAAGTGGACTTTAGATGGCCAACAATCACAGAGCAGTCAGATAACGATGACAAGAGAAAACGGGAGACACCATCCTGCACAGAGAAAAAGATGCTTGAAGATAATCTAGCAAACAAAGCAGAGGCAGATGTTGTTCCCTCCCAAAAAGAAAATGCAAATGATATTTGCAGACAGGCAGCTCAGTCAGTGCAGCCGGTGTCAGTAAAATATCCTTTATGGAGGGAGCCTAGTTTCACAAGCAGAGCTGAAAATGAGAGTCCATCCACACGCTGTGTGAAAGGACACAGTGAGGAAGAACAGTCAGATGACTGTGTTCATGTAAGCAGTCCTCCAGTAGATACTGAAGAAAAGGAGCTGGACATCCAGGAGGACACTAAAGACAGTGAAGGTCTGCTGGTTATTGACACAACCTCCATTGTTGTCAAAATGGAACAAATTCCATTACCTACAAAAGAGCATGTTCATTATTTAGGCCCCTTAGAACCTGCTGAAGAGAGTCCACCTGATCCTCAAACAGTTATTTCTCCTGAACTAAACTGTCAGCTGAATCAAAATGTCACCACCAATCAGAGCACAGAAGCCTCCCACTCCCACAAATATGAAAGTCCCAAGACTGATCTGGACTCATCGCTTTTGGAGAAACGCAAACAAGAAAGTGAAATCGCTCTCTCCTACTTACTGTCGTCTTGTGTTTCTGAAAGAGAAACCTTAGAGGAGCGTGCAGAAAGAATACTAGGGATCCCTCTACATGACTGCATCACTGAAACTAAAGATGTCACGTCATTCGTTGAGCCATCTGTGCACGAACCGGATGAGGAGGGTGAAACTTCTTCAATTGAAGCAGACATTCATGATGCATCGAAACAAACTCCAGAGAACACAGCAGGGAATGAACCATCTCAAAACCACTTAGAGGATCTCCAAACCAAGGATGGCGTGTGTTTAAAAGACCACGATGACTCCAGAGATCAGGTGACAAGTGAAGATGGTGATGACTTTGTAGGATCTCAGGACCAAGTGTCAGATAGGTATGAAGAGAATGACACAAACATCCCACCCGAAACAGGCAACAAAACTTTGAGTGAAACTGAAAAGACAGAGGATCCTCTGCTTGAATCCACTGGTGAGAAAGTTACAGGTGAACAAGACCAGGAAGATGATCATGAGAATTATTCTCAGCCTCCTGACCTCTGCCATTCTCTTTCACCTTTACCTTCTGATTTTCCTTCTCCCTCAAATATCTCAGAGGAAGACCCTGAACCTGAGTTGGCTACACTTGCACTTCATCCTGAAAGCTCATCCCATTCTTCCGTGCACCCGCAGCCATCTTTTCTTTCCCCTCAATCTCCTGATTCTTCCCCAGCATCCACTCCCCACGCAGATGATTCCCCAAGTCCTCCTCCTCCTCCTGAGTTAACTGATCAAACAATTCAAGCAGTGTCTGGTGCTGAGGAAGAGGATGAAGAGGCAGAAACATTACATGTAACTCAAAGTGAGCTCAGTAATATGCCTCTTGCTATGGATATGAAAGAGGAGGTGGTGTCACAGCAACAACATGAGTGTGATCAACTGGATGATGCTGCCTGTGTTGATGATGAGCAACAAACTAATGGAGCTAACGAGGAATCAACCAGGCCTTTGGAACAAAACAATGTCAACATTTTGCAGCAAGAGCTTGAAAGTGTCCAAACCGAGGCTGTTTTGTGCTTAAATGAGAGCACTGTGACCAGAGAACAACCTGAAAAAGGCCTTCCAGTAGATTCATCTGAATTACATGAAGAAAATGAGGACAATCCAGGTCAAACACAAGCCAAGATTTTTCAACAACTTGATTGTGGCAAAGAGGAAGATGCTTTTTGTATAAAAGAGAGTCACATGATTGAAGACAAGGTACAAAAAACCCCAGATGAGCTTCCTGTACACCTTTGGGAACAGACAATGTGCAAAAACAGTGCCTCAGACTTTCAAAATCAATTAGAGATTGAAATTTTGCAGGACACTGAGCCACAGATCGATTCATTTAATTCTTCTCCTCTCTCAGCCGCAGACTGTGAGGTGTCTCAGTCACCTTTAGATGAGCTCTCAGTCCCTCAGCTTCCCTCTCCTCCACAGCCACCATTTCAGTGCGAGTATGTTTCCGTTTTGGACACAGACTCAGTCTGTCCTTCACCCCTACATCCTGATACTGCTGCTGGCATCCAGGAAACTGTCCCTCCTTCACCTTCCCTCGATGGCTCACTTTCCTCTTTCACTGAATCACCGGCAGTCCCACCTCCCAGCTCTACTCCTCCTTATGAGGAGGAAAATCTGACTCTTTCCCCTGACTTTCTCCAATTTGATGCACTCAAACAAGCACAACATTATCCAAAGTCCCTGCGGGATGTGGTAAATCGCATTAGGAAACATACAGCACCTGACTCAGAGAATGAAGAGGAAGAGGTGACTGAGCTGTGGGATCCAGAGAACTTCGGTGAGAAGGTGGCACTAGACACAACTGAAAAGATCATCTTTGATGAAGATGAGCAACACAAGGTTTCAAAGGAGTGTGCAGAGGTGGAAGACATCCAGCGGGATCACAAAGAGCCAAGAGGACATGATGAGGAAGACACGCTGTCCTGCAGCAGCACCACCAGCAGCCACGGCTCTGGCGACACGGTTATTGGAGCAGATGAAAACGAGGCTGAGGAAACGGCGCGTGATGCAGAGACAGAACACAAAACTGAGGAGAGTGAGATGTTTAAGACAGCTGAAGCAGAGATATGTTACTCTAGTGAAGTAGAACATGAGGCTCCTGGTGAGGAAGGAGAAGAGGAGGAAGATGAGGCAGATACAAATGAGCCTTGCTTGAGTTTGGAGTGTTCAGTGGAGATCATGGAGACCGAGGTAGCGTGTGGAGTTGCTGTGGTCGCAGATAACATGAAGGGTTGAGATGATACAGCTCTAACATGAAGCAAATCTATCAAGTAACAGATTAAACAAGGAGCTGGTCCAGTGAGTTAAACATTTAACAACAAGCTAAATCTTTACTTTCCATGACCGTGAGTGAAAGTCCTTTCCTCAGTCTGCAGTCTGCAATAAAAATATTTTTAGAGGCAGATTTTTTTTTTTTTTTTTTATTTTTAGGGA
>VUQJ01021216.1:1594-13170 GCA_015108635.1 Andinoacara biseriatus | reverse complement strand
GTTTCGACTTCAGATTTTTGGCTGGACTCTCTGTCATGGTACTGTGGGAGTCAGTCATCCGGGATTGGCTGATAACTCGATCTGCGCGCAACACGGTCCAGTCGGTCCACTGCCACACTCTCAAACGCCCTCCTCATTAGAGGGTGCTCCTCCAGGACCTCGCCGAAACTATCCGCGCTCAGCGAGTAAAGACGACAGTAGGTTTCAGCCCTGACGCTGGCTGTGCGTCGTCCCTGAGTCAGCAAGCAAATCTCTGAAACAAGAAAGTTTAAATATTTTAGAAAAAATATAGTTTATCCCACATGCCAAATGAGAAGAGTAATACCACTGTCATGTTTGGACCCTAAATATGAACCAATACCACCTGATTACCTTATAAAGACTGAAAATGGAAGTAGTTAGTCTGGTAATACAGTCACATGAGAAAGAATGTTTTGCATATCGGGATATAATAAAAACATCATCTGGTCATGAAATTAGGTAAATACAATTTCAGATGACCAACAACAAATGGCATATTACACCACATTGTCATTTTTTTTAACAAAAAATGAAGCCAAAATGCAGAAGCACTGTGTAAAAAAACTAAATACAGCCTTTCTGCTACCTTGGGAATTAAGAGGGTAAATAGAAGCCAGGGGTTGCTAATTAAATGCACTTAATTAGCCAATCATCAGTGAGTGTGAACGCCTCTATAAAAGCAGATGTTTTGTCAGTTTGTTGGTCTGGAGCATTCAGGAGTGTGTTAACACAATGCCAAGGCAGATAGACATCAGAAATGATCCTAGAGAAACAAATGTTGCTGCCCATCAGTATGGGAAGGGTTATGTGGCCATTTCCAAGCAATTTGAAGTCCATCATTCTACAGTGAAAGTTTATTCACAAATGGAAAACATTCAGGATGGCTGTAAATCTTCCCAGGAGTGGATGTCCCAGCAAATTCATCCAAAGGTCAGATTGTGCAATGCTTAGTGAAACAGCAAAAAAACTCAAGAGCTACAGCATGACTCCACAGGCCTCAGTTAGCATTTTAAAAGTCTTGTCTCATTCATGGAAGCACAATTAGAAAAAGACTGAACAATTATGGGTTTTTGAAAGTTCTGTCAAGAAACAGCCTTTTTCTCTAAAAAAAACATGGCAGCATGACTTAGGTTTGCAAAGTTGCATCTGAACAAGCCACAAGACTTCTGGAACAATTTCCTTTGGACAGATGAGAAAATAAAGATGTTTGGCCATAATGTACAGTACCATATTTGGTACTGTGTATATCAGCACAAACACTTTATACTAACTGTCCTGAACGGTAGCGGAGGGGTAAGGATTTGTGGTTGTTTTGCAGCCATAGGACCTCAACACCTTGGAGTTACAGGGTCGACCATGAACTTCTCTGGTGTTGCAGTGGTCCAGTCAAATTCCAGACCTGAGCTGTGCATTAAGGATTGCCTGAAAACTTCAATGAACTGAAGCACCACTGTAAAGAAGAGTGGGCCAACAATGTGAGAGACTGATAAAGTCATACAGAAAACAATTACTTTAACTTATTGCTGCTAAAGGTGGTTCTACAACCAACTGAATCATGGGCTGTGCATAGTTTTTTACACACTGCCTTTTGTGTATTCTCTCTTGTATTTGTTCAATAAATAATGACATGATGTAATATGTCATGTGTTATTTTTCTGAGGTTGGATTTACCTCATTTTAGAACCGGGTAAAGGCCAAACTGGAAACAGGATCAGCAGCAATTTTTATTATACAACAGAAGTAGCACAGGGAAAAGTGTGTCACAGATCCTCTTATATTTCTGGTAGGGAACCTTGTGAAGGTTGAAGTCAGTAGCAAACGATTTACCCCCAAAATATGCTCCATCGCTGAGCTTAATCTCCTTACTGCCGCGTGGGATGATGGTGACGGTCCCATGCTGGATAAAGTACATTTTCCGACCCAACGTTCCCTCTCGTATAATAAAATCTCCTGGCTGGAAGACTTCAAAACGCAGCTTGGTTAGGATCACCGTCACAAAATGAGGGTCAGTGTTGGCAAACAGCGGCATGTTGGCCACGAGTCCACGACAGTTATAGCTGACAATCTCCTGCAGGGTGTGGGGGGAAAAAAAACACAAAATAGAGGTTTTAAGAAGTTTTCTCTGCCAATTTCTAACAATGAAATTCTACAGTTACATGTGTGAGACGTTTGTCAGATGTAAACCATTGAAACACAAACATTTGTAAAGTTCTTCAGTGTTGAACATTACCTAGTTCTTCCTGGTCTTATGATAGTGAACTGAATATTTTCGTGTTTTAGGTTTGTTGTTCTGACAAAACACGACTAGGGATAACGTTTTTTAAATTGATTACGTGGTCTTAAACTTGAAAAAAATCATAGGAAATCATTAGTCATAGCTTTCCAGCAACAAAGGTGGCATATTTAAATGTCTTAAGTTCAGTATGACTAAGAAAAGCAGCAAATTTTCACATTTGAAAAGCTTAAAACTCTTAAAACTCTGCTTAAAACATGAAGCATTTTTTTCTTGAAAAAACAAAACAAAACCATCAATCAAGTATTACAACCATTTTTGATTAGTTCCTGTCTATTAATTAATCACTTCATGTCAAGATGAGAGACTTCATATTATGAGGAAATCTGGAGAGGCAGAGAAGTATGTGAGGGTGGTGCAGGATATGTATAAGGACAGTGACACAATAGCAAGTGGGTAGTAGGAGTGACAGATGGGTTCAAGGTAGGGGTGGGATTATATCAGGGATCAGCTCTGAGCTCTTTCTTATTTGCATTGGTGATGGACAGGTTGACAGATGAGGTCAGGCGGAAGTCTCCGTGGACTATGATGTTCACAGATGATGTGATTTGTAATGAAAGTCAGAAGCAGATGGAAGAAAGCCGGAAGAGGTGGAGGCATGCTCTGGAGAGAAGAGTTCTGAAAGTCAGTACAAGCGAGACAGAATAGATGTGTGTGAATGAGAAGGAGACAGGGGTAACAGTCAAGATGTAAAGTAAATGAGTTTAAAACCTTGGTTTCAACCATCAAAAGCAATGAACAGAGCACAAGAAAGGTGAAGAAGAGAGTGCAGGCAGGGTGGAGTGGATGGAGATGAGTATTGGGGTGATTTATAACAGAAGGAATGCAGTAAGAGAGAAAGGGAAGTGGAGGTGGCAGTATTGAAGATGTTAAGGTTTTCATTGGGAGTCACCAGGATGAACAAGACAAGAAATAAGTACATCAAAGAGACAGCTCAGATTGAGACAGACAAAGCTGAGATGGTTTGGACATGTGCAGTAGAGGGATACTTGATATATTGGACAAAGGATGTTGAATATGGAGCTGTCAAACTGGAAGAAAGGAGATTCATTGACATAGTGAAGGAGGACATGCAGAGGGTCGGTGTGACAGAGGAGGACGCTAGAGAGAGGGTGAGATGGCGGGAGATGGTCCAGTGAGACGACCCCTAAAAGGAGCAGCTGAAAGGGGACGAAGATCGAGACGAAATATCCTCTTTTTGTTCTTTTGGCTCTAAAAAATTCCCATATGGATTTCAGCTGCTTTCTTACATTTACAGACCTGTATCTAAATTGAATAATCTTTTTGCATTTTGTGATATACAGCATGTTGACACTGGAAAAATTATTTTATAGACAGGAACAAGAGTAATGGTAACTAGCTCCTAAGTCATCTGATTCGATGTATTCCTATTTCATTATAAACTGATTATATTTAGGTTTTGGACTCTTGCTTAATTCAAAAGACATTTAAAGACATGGAGCGTCATGGATTCTTTCTGACATTACAGATGAACTGATATTAAAAGTGTTTATTATTTGCAGGCTTATTCCATCCTTATTATTCGTGTTCATCTCGTAATAAAGAAATGGAGAGAGGAAGTCAGAAACAGTAGGTAAAGTCAAAGGTTTTATGAATTGCACACCTCCTTGAGTGGATCACTGAGCTCTCCAAGGATGTTGTCCTCATCAAACATCTTGCCTTGGAATCTTTGCTCATAGTAGTCATGGATCCTCTGTCTTAAGTCTGCTGGCAGTTTATGAAATGACATGTACTGCTCCACTTGTTTATACTGAAAAACGGGTACAAAACACACAATTAGTCACATGTTCTACCATGTGTTTGCCGAATTATCTCTGAGAACAATAATTACATATTCATTCCATTTGTTTTGTAGGCTGTTTCTCCCGTTTTAAGTGGATTACAAACTCATTTGTAATGGGCATTAGGAGATAGTTATCCAAAACAAAGGTGCTGCCATTTGTTCATCATCTGCTCTGCTTTATCTTGTGAAAATCCCCTGGAATGGGTCACGGTAAGGCTACAAAATCCATTAGATAATACGCATATTCTCTAGGCATTTGGCACAGTCTGTACGAATAAAGTACAAGCAAGTAGCAAGCCTGTGATATGAAACATGGCTGGGATATTAAACCTCAAAGCCAGAATCACATTAGCATCCATGTGAGGCTCCTGGAACATATTGTCCACAAAACAACTGAAGCTGCAGGTCAAAACCGGACATGATTACCTTCTCTTGATACTGCCGATGAGAGGCGTCCAAGGACTGGACCAAATTAGTTGCGTGGCCGAGAAACATGGCATAGCAGGTGGCCCCAACTACCATGCTGATCATGGTGAGCCAAACGTCACTCATGCCTTCTGGGGGGTGGGCACCGTATCCTATGCACAGCATGTGACTCATGGCCATAAACAGAGCGTAGGAGTACTGGATGTGCCACGTAGAGTTCTGAAAAAGGTAGAGTAACAATCAAGCGAGGTGAGACAGGACACACAACGAGGTGATAGTGCCTACAACTTCAGGGAAATACAGACAGCTGTCAGTTGTTTCTCATGCAATTAAATATTTTATATCTCGGAAAATGCACTTTTTTTGCAGACTCATATCTCTGTTAAAGCTAACAAGAAGCTAAGACTAAAACAGGACAGAACAGCAGGAAACAAGTTTAATTTAGTGGTGCACATGTTCTGGATAACTTATTAATTTCTTTATATTTTGCTAGGAAAATAGAAATGGATGCAGCAATTTACTGAAATCTGCAAACATACATAAACATACAGCATATAAGGCAAAAAACAGAGTTTGTACAATTTAATAATGTTGAGGTCTGGGCTCTGGGGAGGCCAATCCATGACTGATAGTGTTCTATTATGTGTTTTTCTATCCAGGTATGTTTTTACTGCACTGGCAGCGTTTGGGATCATTGTCATGCTGAAAAATGAAGCATGACAATAAGCCTGCTCTGTGGACGCCATCACTGTGATCTGACATGTTTTCACTATAGTTGGAGGTGTGGTTTGCATGCCACTGTGTTAAGTTTCTTCGTGTCCTTCAAACAATGCCAACTGATACTGAGCTGATCGTGCTGGAATTGGAGCTAATTAATATTGAACAGCAGTTACTTTTACTGAAACACAGGAAAGATAGAAGATGTTGGACCCGCCTGAACCTAAAAAAAGCTTAGGGAAAGCTATGAAAAAAAAAAAAATTGCACTATTTAAGAATCTGGGTATTGTATCAGAAGAGTGAGCAAGACTCTTCAAGTAAGCATAGGAGTGCATACATAGTGACCTACTTCTTTAAAATTTTACTTTCTTTTCATACTCACCACCATATTGTTTTTAGATACCCAGCAGTCTGGAGGAAAGTCTTGCAGCATAGGCACCATGAAAGTCAAGCAGCCATCCCAGTGACATAACAGCAACATCATGCCGATCAAGTTGACTATACGCACCACAGCACTGGCCAGGTCATATGTCATGTGGAAAATCTGACAGAGAGAAAGTCATATTAGATGACCAAATTTTGACAATTATGTATCTCCTGTATCTCCTGCGAGTGCTCTCTTCCCTGCCTTTCCATTACCTCTTCCCACTGGTGGATGTATCGGATGAGGCGAGACAGTCGGAGAAGACGCAGCAAACTGAGGATCTTTGTGAAACGCACAATGCGAAGCGCACGAGCTGTACGGTACACATCAGATGACTCGTGTCTGGATTCGAGGTCAACTATGAGAAAGATGTAGTCAACAGGAATGGAGGAGATGAAGTCCACCAGGAACCAGGTACGGAGGTAATGAATGCGGATCTCTTTGGGGTCGAGGATGATGTGGCTGTCCTCTCCCAAAATCCCCGTACGGAAATTGAAAACCAGATCCATGAGGAAGAGTGTGTCAGACAGGACATTGAAGGTGATCCAGGGCATGGTGTTCTGGTCTTCGAAGAAGGTGATGCCCCAGGGCAAAATGACAAGATTGCTCATCATCAACAGGAGCATTACAATGTCCCAGTAAAACCTGGAGAGAAGAAGAGGGGTGGAATGTCGGGTTTAGGGTCACAATCTTTACGCAAACTTTAAAGGGACATGTTTTTATTTAGACACTGTGCAGATTTCAAGTTGTGAGCACTACAAATGCAATTAATCACTCTGGCCAAACAATGGACTGTAAAAAACAAACAAACAAACAAAAAAAAAACTGTTGCAATTCAAATACTCCTAAAGGAATATTTTCTTAAACCTTTTGCATTAAAACTGAAAGACTACACATCCATTACAAATTGACAGCTTCATCCACTGTAGGGCTGTACTGTGACTCTTGCTGTATGCACAGTGCTGACACAACACAAACAAGCATGAATACACTGTTTATTTTATAGAGATTAGCATTTGTTATTCATTGAACACTGAATAAGTGAAGTGAATCAAGTTTTTACTTTAATCTGGCATGATCAGGCTCACATTTATACCTGGTACTAATGTGATCTGTATCTGAAAACAACATGCAGATATGGATATCCTGTTTTTAGGTTTTGCATTTTGCCTTGTCTTCATAAATCATATACAGTATGCAGGGGTTAAAGTGGATTACAATTACTTCAATTAATGAGTAATTAAATCTGATCGTCAATTTAATACATAATACTGTCAAGAGATCTAATTCTGGGGATGTCTATGGCTAAGGTGGTAAAGTGGATTGTCTACCAATCAGAAACTAGGTGGATCGATCCCTGACAGTATCCTTTGGCAAGGTACCAAACCCAAGTTGTCCCCGATGCGGCCAATGCAGGTGGAGTAGCAATGGCTGCATTGGACTTTGCTTCCAGTTAACAGCATGGAGACACTTGCTCAGTACTATGAAAATAATATCATCCCATGATTTGATTACACCCTCATCACATTCCTTTTCACTTCTTATCTCTGTGATGGATTCATGATGCAGATGTTATTAAAGCTGTTGTCTGGTGCAGCTTTTATTGAAGGCTTCATAATTGCTTCATGGGCTATTCTTCACCAATGGAGGAGCCAAATTAAATCAGAGGTTATGAAATGGTTAATGCTAATGATGGATGTTGCTTCCATTTAATTACTGGTGGCAAGCATTGCTAGCTGTTAAGGAAAGTTTCAGGAAGCGTGGTCTCATTTTATGGAATATATAAAGGGGACAGAACCCAAAGGACAGCAGCCCTTTTTTTCCTCTGTGCTTCCACTAAGTTTTACAGACCCCTTTGTTTATTTATATTGTTTCTTTAGTACTTGGGTACTCTTCTTTTTTGCATTTATTTTTCTTGATTGCCCAGATTGTAAATAAATATGTGCTATTTAGCATAAAGCTGTTGTCACAGAACTTCAGCCTCTAGCTGAGGGCTCTGGCTGGCACTACAGAAGAGGAATGAGCATAAAGAGAGTAATCATTGCGATTGTCAGGTTATTTGAAATGTTTCAAACAGCTCAACATATATCACCAAAAACAAACCGTGCAATGAATCTGCAAGCTAAAGTTACAGAGGACAGGAGAAGAAGAAGAGAGATTATTTTTAAAGGTTATTAATCATATACTGGATCCATACATGGTGTATTGCTGAAGTTGTGTTTTTTATATTGCGAAAGACTTGAAAAACAAATTGAAGTATAATAATTTTGCATTATTCAAAGTTTGAATAAAAATACAGGGCAAACATCAGGTTAAATTTAGGCTCATCTGTCTGCTTATATCTTGCTAAGTTCAGTTAAATCCACAAAGAGCAGTAAACCTCAGCGTGGCACAGATCCGCTGATCACAGCTAGTATGCAAAGAATCTACTGCAGCTCATGTTTTTTCTAAGTGGTTTGTTTTTTCCCACGCCGCACCGCTACACCAGATATTATGGTTCCTCCACCTGCAAAATCACACTTTATTCCTGCATTTCGTCAGCCTAATAGCATAATTGCCTAAGTCATATTTTGGCCAAAACTGAGATATCTATCTAAATGAATCTACACTGTTAGCAGAGTAGAATTAGGTAGGTATCTCAAAATATGCCAAAATATGACATAGGCAATTATGCTTTTAGGCTAACAATATGCAGAGTATGCAAACTGGTCGGTTCCTTCAGGAGCTGTTCAACATGTTCACAAAGATGGTGCATGTAATTTAAAGGGAACTTATACAATGTAAGGTATAAAGAAGGAATCGCTACCTACTGATAGTACTTGTTCCTGTTCTTTGGCAGCTTAAGATATCAAGAAGAGATTGACTTTTTAACTAGCAGGGTAGAGTTTCTCTTAAAGATGTGATCATGGTGTATAGCAGCCACTTAAAAACCAGAAAATCCCATGGGGCCCCTCTCCTGGTTGTCCGATAGCGTCACCCTGTGAAATTTTCCTGTCTAGAACCCTGTCTTCACTCTCATCAAAATACAAGAGGAAGTGATGTATTTCCTTGATAATTTGATTCAAATAAAGATGAACAAAACAGGCTGTTGGCTATAAATTGCTAATACTACCCAGGCATATGTAAAGTGCTAATGCCAGTCTATGTGTGTTAGAGCTTGCATGCATTGTTTCAGATCCAGATGGGATATCTTGATTGCATATGCTGTACAGTTACACTCATTACTGTCTCCTTCATGTCCCATTTCCCTATAGCGCTCAAATGTCTCGTACGCCATCAGAAAACACAGGTTGGATTTTCTTGCAGATTGTTTCCATCAGCTGTCAATCACTACGGGTCTCCCTCACTCTCAGTGACTCTTTGATTACAGAGGCACAGAAAGAGAACTTGACGCAGACCAATTTTGATTACCGTCACCCTTCCGTGATTGCAATGTGAACCCTGTGAGAAAACAACCAGCAGAGATAAAGCTGTGATTGATGGGCTCTTCACTTGTGTCCTTGTCCTCGCTGTCTACGCGCTGCTTTACATGAGTATTTACCATTATTTCTCATGTTGCAGCAGATTAGTGGCTGCTTGCTGCTATTAACTCCACCAATCTGGAAGGCATTATTGCCTGCTGATATTATAGACTGAGTCTGAGTGAGAGAGAGAAGAGCAGAATAAAATCTGCTACATCTAAAACTGCTAGACAAGCTTTTAATAGCAGTAAGTCTAGGGCAGGAGCAGCAGTACATCCTGATAGCATTTCAGGTAGAATTTGGACAATGCAAAGATTTGCTGGCTTATCAGCTAAATTCAGTTTAGTTTAGTTAGTTAGTTAGTTAGTAATCAATTGTGCATATAAACTGCATTAAAATCCTTCTGCAAAAATGGTTTTGGCCTTTTGTGGGTAATGAATACTGGATACTGGTAAGGCTTAAAGTTAGAGTGTCCCTCACCTCCATCAATTCAAGTCACTAACCTGGACATCTCCACTGTATTGGTGCTGTTGGTGCCTTTTGTAAATCTACCTAATAATACAGGTTACTGTTTGAGCCATAAAGTTTGTGCATCAGTTTTGGTGCATGGAATTTTAGTATTTTATTACTACTCAGCACAGATTTGTGTGTCTGTGTGTTGCACCATTACAGTTTATGACATAACAATTTTAGGTAGCATTAGCTGCTAACTTGATCTCCACCAGACCAGCTGAATTTCAACCCCTGCCCGCCACTGGGTACATCCATCCAATCACAGATCCAACACAGAGATATAGACAAATCATTCCTATACACATTAAAGGCCAATTGAAACATGGAGGGCAAAGCACCCAGAGGAAACCCACACAGGCACAACGAAGACAAGCTTCACAGAAAGACACCAGCCAACCAACAGGTTCAAAGCCAGGACATAATGCTAATCAAGGCACTAAACAAACAAAAGAAAGTAACTGCACAATATTATTTTATGACAAAATGCTCACAAAACGAAAACAAAAAGACACTTCTATCACAATCGGTACTTGTGTTTAGCGCACACTGTTGCAGCAAAACCTTAGCATCTTTACTATTATGAAAACTGATCTGCATCACCAACCAATTTTACTAGCTTTCTAATGGATCCACAATGCAAACAAGAACCAGCTGTGTGACCTTAACCTCTCAGCCAAAACTCTGCTTTTCCAACTCATTCATTTTTAAGAGGAAGTTGGAGCATAAGGTTTAAGAAGAGCAGGCCTGCGCTAATCCCTCCCTCAGCTGTCTGTGTATTATTGCATAATAGAGTAAGATAGGAATTATAGGGATTCTTATGGGCAGTAATCCCCATGCATGAGTTTATCCTTTCTGTCTGGCATTGGCCTGATGTTAAAAATTCTTTAAATTCGAAGGGCTATTAGTGAACTCACCGACAGATTGCTTGGGAATCACTCTTGAGATGTTGTTTAACTCTGAAAGTTGAATGATCTGACAAATCCGCCCAAACAGTGAAGCCAAACTAGATTATTAAATTATTGGATGATTTTCAATCGGATTGGTTAAATCATGACTATTGATGAATGCAGTTCTCCCTCCTCATGGGAAGGAAGGGCGTTACAAGGGAGTGATATCATTAATCCAGATGATCTTGTCCTATATACTGTATCACTAATCAAATTCCCTCATCGCCTTATCATGTGCTGGGAACCATGACATCAGCTACTGTCCTGCAGTCTGTCCTTGGAATAACTGGATGTGAGTCCTCAATCACAGGCTGTGTTTTGGGATAAAAACTAAATGCTTTCTAAAGAAGTCTATGAACAAATATTGAGGATTTGGGGGCATTTTGAATTGGAAAATGTCACTGACAAAATTTCTGTCCCATTTTTTTTTTGTTTCAAAAATAATGCGTGAACTTCCCCCATAAATTGCACTAAAATATGAGTAAATTAGTTTGAGGGATTTCTCGTAATTACCTGAAGTCACTGTAGGGGTGTATGATCCACACTCCAAAGCTCTTAACCCTTTCCTGCTCAGCAGCAACACCTTTGTGGCTGCCGAACATGCGCAGGGAGAACTTGTTGACCCCGGGCTGCAGCATGGAGCCAAACTGCTTCTGGAAATAGGTGGACTGTTCCTGAGACATGTCATCACCATCTCCCTCGCCCTCTCCGTTGGTGTCCAGGAGGCCATCCGGATCCGCTGTGTAGTCGTCATTGTGAGTCTTGACCAGGGAGAAGAGCGTCTTGCTCACATCACTTCTCTTGTCTGTCTTTGGGGAGGGAGTAGGAGGTGGGGTTGCCCTCTGGGACCCAGTTCTCCATCTGGAGAAGCGGAGACTGCTCCAGTTGCGGTACCTGGATGTTTCCGGTTTGTGACCTGGGCTTTCACCTTTCTGGCCGTCTAAACTCCTGGAGGGGCTGCTCATTGTTA
>VUQJ01021215.1:26752-38417 GCA_015108635.1 Andinoacara biseriatus | reverse complement strand
ATTTCCTCAAAAGCAAAACACAAGTGAATAACTTGTATTATACATGAATGATCAGGTTTGCATAAACAATGTTCCATTAAATTTTAAGAATATGAATCAAAGAAAATGTGACAAGCTCATATTTACTTCAGTTATATAAATATGGCATATTTATTGTCTGTGCTGAAATATCACTCACTCTGGTTATTTTACAAGTGTTCCAATAATCAAAATTATTTATTCCATTTCTCAGTCTCTCGAAAGACACCACCTCCTGAGCCAGAGCTAGCCCCAGTCGAAGAGAGCTTGTATTTGAATGACAACTGTGAGTATGACTGCTGTCACCTGTGCTGTCAACCCATCTTTCCATCATCGGTGACATTTTCTTTTACGTTTCACAAACACAAACAGGTGTGTCTTCATTTTCTTCTGTAAGTAATGTCTGTTTTCAAACAGGGAATGAGGAAGAAAAGACGACGAAAGGTCCCTCGCCTGATCCGCTGCCACGTGAGTCCCTCTGTCCTATCTCAGAAAATCAGACTATTCACTTTAGCACTTCACGGCTCATTTATTTATTTTGGTTTTCTCTATCAAAACCAGAGAAGAAATTCTTGAAGATTCCACTGATGCCTCCAACTCCTGCACCTCGCAAATGTACCGCTTCTGCCACAAACCAAGACCTGAGGCCTAGAAGCATTTCGGAAGCTAATAAACAGAGTAAGTCTACTTTACATGCACACATTTCCGTTCACATTTAATGTATTTCTAAATTGTTGTTTTTACTTTTTTGCCATAATGAAATGTAATGTCTCTGTTTCTGCTTTAGTTCCTCTTGCAGCGTTATCAGAGCTGAAACTTAAGTTGGAACAAAAGTTCAAGGAGTGACCGTTCCTGATGGGACCCCCTCAAAACCATCTGTGAAAATATGCTGCTGAGTCAGACTGTCTCTGTAAGATGAACCGACGCATGAGAGCAGAGATGGGTTAGTTCCCACAAGAATAACCCCTTCGCGCTGTGGCTCCGCTCCTCCTCACTGGCAGCAAAGCCTCTCAGAAGATTAACGCTTTATTGATTTGCCTCTCTCGGACACTCATTAGCAATTTAATCGACTGTATGGAGCAGTGCATGTGTCACATTATCTTCACCCTCCTCTTGTACATTTTGCACATTTGCCATTGAGTGGCATTTTTTTTTCTTGTCCTGATGGATCAAAATGTTATTTAACATAACTCCAATGGCTATATTATTTCTGCCTTTCAGGTTTTTTATATATACATACATACATTTTACAATGTATTAGTGCCTGTCTTTGGCGTGATGTGAACCCTCAGTGAAGGAAAAACAGAAATGACAACTTTAGTTAATTTCTGTATGTGAATGTACTGTAAATAGTTTAAAATTATTTTTTTTAGTCAAGTAAAACTTGCTTCTGTCACATGAGGTCGTGTGAACAAGCAAAATCTAGTATGTGCTATGCAGCAGTTTTATGAAGTTTGTACCAGGTCCATTTCCTGTTTTTACACATTTATAGTCTAAACTTTGTGTCTGACTTTTTTTTAATTTTTATTCCCTTTTGAAAAATACATCCAAGAACAAAAGTTGCTCTCACTCCTTTATTACCTCAACAACTGATACATTATAGTGGAAAAATTAAACTATTTACAATAAACTGTGACATCTGTCAGCATGTGAAATAAAGTCAACATAATTCTTGCTTCTTTAAAGCATTGCAGGCTACATTATTCAGGGGACACATACAGAGGGAGAAACATGGCAAAGCAGCACACTGTCACCCTGTGCTGCACACAGCATGATGCGGATGCTCCTCGGAGGTCGGGCGGTGCACAAAAACAGACTTCAGACTAAGTTTTCAGGGTTTATCACTTTAGTTTCTGACCTGTGTGAATCATAAATGGCTAACTTTTATTATACAATTTATTAGATCAAGCTACTGCCTAGCTATTTGTTATATTCTGGACTAAAGGCAGTGCACTACTCAATAGGAACTCTTTGCCGCAAAAGAAATGGTGTTATTAGATATACAGATACAAGCATTATAGTGCAGTTAAGTGAGTGTACAGTACAATCATTTCAAAAATCCTGAAGCCACATGTGAATGCTCACTTCACTACATAGAGTTAAAATGAAGGAAGTTGCCTCTAACTTTCAGTCTGTATGACAGACTCCTCCACAGTTAACACTGTCTGATTTAAAACTAACAAACCTCAACAGGAGGCAAAAGGACCCAAAGTGTGGATCCTGACTACAATGTGAAATGCAGTAAACACTGTTAAGTCTGCATGTTTGGGCAAGAAATCAAATTCAGCGTTCCTAATATGTATTAATTTCTTATTTCTATTAGGTGCTGGCAGCAATTAACTGACAAACTGCACTCAGTTCAGTAACCATGTGTAGGAGCAGGTTGTTATTTGGGTTAAATACTGTAGGATGGTTGATAGGCAGAAGCAAATTCAGCAGGTGATAACCACTAACCCAAGATATTTTGGCATGGCTTTAAATTGAAACAGGAAGCTATTTCTTGCTCTGAAATATTAATGTACCCGATTTCATCTTTTTGGAAATGAGCAGGAAGGCACAGGGGGAGAGAGAGCAGACAGGACAGAGCACAACCCTGAACCTGCAGCTGGCTGCATGACAGTTTGGCTGACAGAAGGATGGACAGCGGCCAGCGCTAAATCATTGCTCTAGCAGCAGTAGTGCTATATGAATGTGCAGAGACAGGAAACCTAGCAAGACTACACCTACTGTATCCCAAGCAATCACAACAGCCAGAGTCAAGACCCACCTGTTCCCAAAGCTAATGTTTGTCTCCATGCAACACAGACACTGCATGTGGAACAGGTTTAAACCAACATACTCTAGTGATTTAACTCTTCTGCGATATGATTTCGACCGCAGTCAGGGCAGAGGAGATGATCTGTGGCAGTGGCCCGGGTGGAGGTGGGAGGTGTCCAGCTGGCTGGGTGGATGGAAGGATCTAGGTGAGGCTGGCGTTGGAGCTGCTGGTGCCGCTGTTCTTCCTCTGGCCGCTCTGCACCACGCTGGGAACCTGCAGGCCCGTCACTACTGAGAAATTTCCATTCCACACCTGCAGGGGGCAGCACATAACAGTTAAAGAACTAGAAGGTGTGGAAGAATGAAGAGATCTTTTGGATAAAAGATGCTTTGAAAGAATGTTTCCCTACCATGAATGCCGGGATAACTGGCTGCTGAAACTTGGTTTTGAAGGTGTGCATCAGCTGCTTAGTTTTGGCGTTGTAAAAAGACAGAATACCTGGAGAGCAACAAGAAGGGAAATCATATTTAACACTAAAAAGGTTTTCTTTAAAGGAAATGCAAAATCCAAACTATTTTTTCCTCTCTTGTTTGTTTTGTAGCTAAATTGTTAGTTGTCAATTGTACAGTTGTCTGAGGCACACTATACCCACTCCTCCATAATAGGACCTCATCACATGTGAAAAACAGATTTAAGTCCAAAACCCAGAAATATTAACTTCAAAGTGTTTTAAGTGTGTTTTATCTGCATCATTTTATCTCTCTGCTAAAGTCTTCTATGCAAAAGAGGTGTCAAAGTTTATCTGGAAAAAAACTTCTGTTAACTGACTAATCTGTTTGCATCCTACCTTCATCATAGTTGATATAGACTCCTATGCTGTTTGGGATGGGGCAATCGAGGGTTCGAGCCTTGTTGTTGTGCTTGGCTGTGAGGCTCTGCTGCAGCCAGTTGTTCAGATGGATGCACCAGGAAGCGCTGCTCTTCCCTAACTGGTCGAACCGGCCGAGGCTCCTCAGGGCTATGCCCACAGCAAAGGCCTTGCTCTCCTTGTCGAAACGCACCTCCCAGTAGTGCTGGCCAGCATCAATCATAGTGTCAGCTGTCATGAGACATAAGCCCAGTGTCAAAACAATCTCCACTTTTGTCTTTTTGCAGGCTGACAGGTTTGGTTGCATAACATGTGAGGTGAGTTAGAAGTGTTACTAAAGAGCTTGCCCATAAGGTTAGGTGTGACATATCCAAAATTGCAAAAAAATAAAAAACACATTTGGAGAGTGCAAACATGATACAAAACTTCAACTGTGAACTTTACAATATCTGCCAAGTTCAGATCAGCTTTGGTTTAAATGTGCACACAAATCTGAAATGGAAACAGTTATTTCTTATAAGGTTTTCTTGTGTATGGCATCCATTACACAGTCAGGATATTTTATTTTGCATATTGTTGCAAATGTGCACAATTGTCTAATATGTCCTATAATCTACAATCTGATGTGGTCTGGATTTGTAGATACACGTTCTTTTAGTTTGTTTGCTCGTGTATTCTCACCCAGCACTGTGTAGGACTCTGCTGTAAACCTGTCTCTGCCGGGCCGGGCGGTTGGTGCTCTCTTAGGAGACATCAGGGCTGACCTGAATAAAGAGAAGACAGCCGGTGGAAACGTTAAAACTTTCTGACGTTTATTCATAATGACAGTCAGCACATGAAAATGGCAGTTTACAAACCTGGCTGGGGAGTGCATTGGTGAGTTGGTTCGGTTCTTGTCTTTGCGGATGTCCTGTATCTTTCCTCCGCTGCTGTCCCACTCAACACTCAAGTCCTCCACCTTCAGGTTCTGGTGGGCTGAAGCAGCGTCCAGTTTGAAATTGAACGCTGGAAATGGGAAAGAAATAAGGTTTTATTAGTAATAAAACCAAGCGCCTTGAGACGACTGTTGAGATTTGGTGCTAAATAAATACAACTGTAATAGGGCCGGGAAGCGATTAAAAATTTTAATCAAGTTAATTACAGGGTCTGTAATTAATTAATCGCAATTATTCAGAAATGAAACACTTTCAATTAAAAAATCCTTTTGCTACTCAAATTTTGAATGAATAGACGTATATGCTTAACAACAAACATGTTTATTTACTTTTTGAAATGTTTTTTTAAATTGTTATTAAACCAACAGATTGGGAGAAGTGCTATTATTGTTATTCAGATTTCAAGTATTTCAGGAACCCCTGATTGTTTAACTTATTTGAAAAATAAATAAATAAATGTAAACAGCACACTAGACAATAATACCATTATATTTTATTTATTTACTTATTGTGGACATCAACCCCATGTCTTTGAACATGTGGGAGGAAACCCGCGCAGACACAGGAAGAAGATGCAAACTCCACACACTAAATTGTACTGAATTGAAAATTAAAGCAAGATTAGTTTGTGCTGAGCATTCTCACCGTGGGTTTCTAATGTAACAGGCTCAGAAAACTCTCCCGCCACAGCCTTGTTGCACGCTTTCACTCTGAACGTTATGTATCGGGTGTCAAAACGCAGACCTGAAAGAAAAAAAGTGTCCTGGCTTAGCAAATTTGCTCAATGTTTAACTGCAAATGCCAAACATTGCAACGCAGTCCTCTTCCTACCCGTGACCGTGTACTCCAACTCTCGTATCCCCTCAATGACCATCCAGGGGTAGTCCTCTCGGATGCGAGGTGGACCCTCGTGATTTGTGCGTCGGTGTTCTAGTATGTAGTGGTCTATCTTGCTGTCAGGCTCTGGTAAGGTCCAAACTACGGTCACTGTGTTGTCGCACACCTGGCACTCTGACACCTGGATCTCTGGAGTAGCAGGAACTGAAAAGAAGAAGAGAGTTTATCTGTTAAAAGTGGTGTTCAAAATCAGCTTTTATTACTCTTTAAGTCTGGTTTCACTAAAAAAAAATAAAAATAAAAATGACAATAATTCAAAAACTTTTAAAGCTGTCACACAGCTTCAATGTTAAAGCTGCGTTCAGTACCACATGGGGGCAGTATTACCCTAAAAACAAGTCTGAAACGACCGTGTGGTTGAAGATTTCTCTTTATTTGATGCTGTGCTTGCACACACCTGACCAAAAAAAAAGTTCACTCCTCTCTACGCTTAACTGTAGCCTGCACCCACATTTATCTCCTAATCTTTTTTCACCTGTATGCTGCTGACTTTGTCCATTTTCTGTTTTCTGTCTAACCGGCAGCATGCAACAACCTTTATCTTAGCTTCACAGCTAAAAGCAGAAGATTCAGATCAGACTGAGACCTACACTACATGCGTAAGCTGTTAAACCACACCGGTGCAGTAAAGAGGTTAGGAGGTCTCGCACAGCTGTGGAGTGACACTTCTCTGTGGTTTTATTGCTGTGTGCAACTCATTTTCACATCACATGTATTCATTTGACTCATTAATATGAAAAATTTTGGTAAGTGGAACATATTGCAGGAAGTTTAAGACACAGCAAGTATAGACCATTTGTTTGTTTTTTCCTAGTTGTTTTCTCTAGTGCTTAACACCACCTCCATGCAACAACTAATAATCGATCTACAAAAAAAAAAGCTTTCTAACTGGTTGAGGTGAAGCGTTTCAGACTATATGTGCTGTGGGGTAGTGCAAAGCAGAACAGAACAGCACAGAAACTCAAATCTTAAACCATTTTCACACATGAGCTCAGATGAGGACATTGCCCAAAGTTGCCTTTTTCCACATGATTATGTCGTCTGCTTCTATATACTCTGTTTAGTTTAGGCAGTGCAGCTGTCTGAGCAGACAGATACCCTGGCTAGCCGCTGTAAACTCTCCTGATATTTTACCTGCTCTACTATATGGTCTACTGAAACATTACCTGGACTTTGTACTACAGAACTGGCAGATGGTTTAACATCGGATCCAACAGAGACTGACATTATGTCCTCATGTGCAGCTCCATTAGTTAAAGAACAGTTTAGAGCTGTACCACAAGTGCAAAAATGCTATAAAAGGAAATTCTGGCAATAATTATGTTAAAACAAGTGGACCAAAAAAACAAAGTTTCTAAAAATGTGTTCCAGAAATATGAAACATAAACCTACTACTTACTTCAGCACTTATAAAATAAAAGGTTGGCCGTCAATTAGAGCCAGTAATGACGTGAGTGGATGGAGATTTTGTATGAAAGCTCTGCTCATTAAGTAACTAGTAACTACAGCTGTTAAAGAGGACTTATTATGCTCATTTTCAGATCCACATTTTAATGTTTGGACTGGAATAACTTTGCATGATTCACAGTTCAAAATCATTCTTATTTATATTATACTCAGCCATGGTGCAGCCCATCATTTTATCTGAGCTTTAGCCTCACTCTCTTTAACTAAGTAAGTAAGTATACAGTAGTCCAGTCTGGATGGAGCAAAGGCACATATAACCCTTTCCAGAGCTGAAAGTGTTGATAATCAGAGTAATCTGGAGATTGTTCTGAGCGGCACAAAACTGCAACTTCCATCTGATCGCTTAATCCTTCTGTTTACAAGGGCCCATCAATCAATTTAGTGTGTGGAGCTTCTGTGTGCAGCAGTGTGCCTGAGATAACCATACCAAGAGCCAAGAGCAGAAAAAAAAACAGTTGGAAACCAAGGAAAATAACATTAGCCCTCCCCTCTGAAATGAAATAAATCACAAGTAGAGTCATCGAGTGCTGCTTTAACGTTGTGCAAGTCAGCAGCTCCTTTGTTTCTATCTGCCTAATAAAAGTGAGACCAGACCTGGGAGAAATTTGAGTCCCTGCAACATCTCCCTCTCCTGGCTGAAATCCACCATCAAGTGACTCATGTTGTCACTGGCTTTAGCTTTCAGGGAGAGGCGAAAGGCTGGAGCCATTGTCACGCTGCGGAGAAAGAGACACACAAAAACACACAAAGACATGGGGTGGAAACAAGTATGGGTCTATTATTCATCTGAACCAGAGGGCAACATAAAAGGAACAGGTGATTCTAGTACTGCTCACTAAGAAAAGACCACTAACTACATTTCTTACATACTAGCACTGAACTCATCACCCTAATTTAAAAAGCGGAGCTAGAGAGGGAGCAGCATTCATCCAGGGAGAGGCTGACACAGGATGGCACAGACTCGAGATGAGAGCGGGAAACACAGAGACAAAAGAGTGGAAAGTTTCCATCGTGCTTATTGCCTATGAAATGGGTGCGGTGACTACATGAATGCATGCACGCTATATTATTAAGATGGCTCACTGGTTACAGGAGGCTATGACAAAAGGGAAGCAATGGATTGCTGAGTACTATACCTATCCTTAATGTCTTTGGCCGCCTGGAGAGGAGAAGCACAGAGAGGGAAAGGAAACAGAGAGGAGAGACATGGAGCGAAGAGAGAACTGAGTTGGAGCCCGTCATGTTATCATTTAACACAAAACGTTGCCGGTGGCTGTGTTAAAATAACTGCTAGTATGACACCACAAGGAGGACAGATTCAATCATATATGGAAGCTGAAATTCAATTCATCGCTTATTGAAAATTCAGTGAGTAGGGGGAACAGTGCAGCAGCATTACAGCACAACGGGGGTCTGTCGGTTACCTGAGTGAAACCGTCCGTCTCAGAGGAGCAGAGTGTCTGATTAGCTAGCTCCAGCAGCTCCTCTGAACTCTCCAGGGCTTTGGAACAGGCGCTCAGCTGACTCTGAGAAAAGAGCAATTTACAGTCAAACAGAGCACATCTGCAAACTCCCACACGTTACTCTTAGATATAATGAGCCAATTGTGCTGCCAGAAGAAGCCACGGAGTTAGCTGCATCATTTGAGAGTCATCGCTCAGGCCTGAGGCTACAGAGGTTTTTGAATTATTGGCATTTTGACCTGAGATGAATGAAAACAAATACAAGTCTTTATCAGTGCAGCTAGGTTAGAATAACTTATACAAAACTGAGAATAAAGAAGCACAAACTGCAAAATTAGCCTGAGTTTGTCCACTCTTTCTCTGTGCATTTGCCTGTAATCCACTTTGCATCTTCTCTCTGCTGTATTTCGTGCTTTGTTCTCCCTGTAGCTTGTCAGCAGGTACCTCTGGCTGTACAGCCGCGTGTATTATTGGGCCACACCTTTTAATCTTTGAATTCAGGTGTATAAAAATGCAGTCTGTCTTTACGGACTGCATGGCTCAGTGAATTTGAGCATGGTAGTGTAATAGGATGCCTCTTTTGCAACAAATCAGACTGTGAAATCTCTCCTTCACAAGAAATGCCACAGTCAGCTGTAAGTGGTGTTATTGCAACATGTTAGTGTTTATGAACCACAGCAACTCAGCCATGAAGCAGCAGATAAAGTTACAGAGCAGGGTGGCTGAGTGTGTAAAACTTGACAACTCAATAACTGCACAGTTCCAAACCTCCTCTGGCATCAACATCAGCACAAGACCTGTGCACCAGGAGCTTCACTGCATGGATTTCCACATCTGAGCATCTCCTGTGGGTGTAATGTGTATGTGGCCCAGTACTTTTCTCCATATAAAGTATGTTTTCTACCTGCCCTCCATTGTTTTGCATTACTTTACAATGTAGAACCCTGAGATAAGATAAACCTGGCTTAAGTTTCAAATAATGTGATCAGCATATGTGCGAGCAGATATCGCTAATAAGGTCATCTCAGACCCAACCAGAGCTGTTCAAACTTTCTCTTTGTGAAGGGCAGCCAATCAGAAAAGGTTTGTCCTCAAGCGAGAGGGAAAGGAGCTGAAATAGCTCGTTACACAAACAAGAGATGAACTGAGGGGCTGCACCCATCAGTATTACAGTTTACATTGAACATGAGGGACACACGATGATGCTCTTCTAAAAGGATCTCAAACCTGTTAGCTGTAGTTTTGTTTGCGTCTATGCTGTACAACTGCATTTTTAAAACTGATTGTGTTAAAGCGCGCTGCGTAATGGGTGGAATTTCCTCTATTCAGCTTGGTTTTCACTTGCAAAAGTTTTTAGTCAGACACTTAAAGCTCAGATGGCTGCGGTTTTAAAACAGTAATCAACAGATTAGGTTGAGATGTATTAGAACAATAAAAGGTCACCAGATGTAAAATTGGTTATGAAATAATGAATAAGTTAATTTTTTTACCAGTGGGGGGGAAAAAAGACAGACTTTTCAAATCAATCAAGAAACAAAAGCAGCTACCTGCAGCTCATACGTGCGGCTGGCTCGCTCCTGTTTGATACGAGTCAGCATGTTTTCCTTCATCTCGTCCAGAACGGCGTGGAGGGAGCTGAATTCGGACTCCAGGTCCTCCTGCACCCGGCTGGAGTTCGTCTGGTGTCGCCACAGAAAATACAGTTCAGTGTATTGTTCAAGATTAAACTTAACTTAAGCCCTGTGTGCTTTTGTACCTCCAAGTTGTCCAGACTCTGTTTGAGGGTGCAGATGAAGTTTGAAATCTCCTCATTCTTCATGGCCAGCGTGTGGGTGATCTTCCGCAAAGATTCCTGAAAAAAAAAAAAGACAAACTTTCGTTCGGTAAATTCATATTTTTTTGCTAATATTTCTGCTAAAACCTCACACACAATCTGTTCCTTTCAGACTGAAAAGAAGTGTGCGGCATCTTGTGCTCTATGGAGCGCTACAGGATACCTGTATTAACTCACAGGAGTGACTCCTCTGCGATAAGATGCCCTAATCAGGACACAAAGCTTTAGGCTTTGAGCTCCCTTTCAAACAGATGAGCTCAGAGAGGGACCTATCCTTGGTGCACAGTGAGAGAGGACACTTCACGGGCGGAAGGATGCGCATTTATAATTTAATAATGCAGCTCCGCAATCGCTACGCAGGCGACAAAGACCGGACACACAATATTACACACACAAAAAAAGACCACACTTCTGATATGCTGCTACTCCCGGTGCACTGCTCTCATGCTACAGTGAAAAAGCCCATTCATACTGAAGGACTGTGCAATGTTTGTTGATGGGAGAGGAGCTGCGCCAAGGCCCCCCCGCCCCTCCGTCCGTGACTGTTACACCGATATATCGATAAGAAAGCGGTCGATAGCGTGCACAAAAATAGCATCACATTTACCTGGACAAACACCGAATACAAAAAAGTAAGACGACTGAGAAATGCAAGTCCACGCTGCATCCACAAACTCCCTAATATCGCTGCTTCTCCTCCTCCTTCCTTTGTACACTACGCCCTGAAACGGCTTCCCCCATCAGAGACACCTGTTCCTCCGGCTCCGGCTCACCTTCTGGTCTCCCATCTTGCCGCTCAGGTGCACCGGCACCAACGCAGCTCCAAAGACCGCCGGTATGCCTCCTCCGTCTCCCGGTTTTTGGTTTATTAGCACGGTGGAGCTGATACTGATGATGCCGGGGAGTAACGCATCTTCGGACGGACACCAACCACAAACGCCTTTGGGCCGTAGTACGCAAGGCGCATGCGGCACAGGAGGATTCTGGGTAGTGTTGTTCTTGTGGTGGGGGTGAGGGACCCCTTCAGGTACAGCCAGAGAGAAGAAAACGCGAGTACGTCTCTTGCTTTTGTTAGTTTGCGTCTGACATACAGATATATTTTCATGGAGGATACATCTTTATTAACAAGAGGGAGATAAATCAGTGTTTATGATGTTCTAGTTTTTTGTACAATTGTTTTAAATGTTTTATGACATTAATAGCCTATATAACACAACTACAGAGCACATCCAAATAAAATATTTGAGCCAATTAAATATAAAGTAAATATAAATGTTTCCTTTGAGCATTTGGCAGAACATAGTAGGTGAGGAATATTAGAAGGAGTCAGATGTTTTACTGCCTAAATTCTTGTGAATTTTTGTAAATTTTCTGCATCAATTTATGATAAAAATATCTTTATTTGTTTAAATATCAACACAAAAC
>VUQJ01021209.1:17347-31262 GCA_015108635.1 Andinoacara biseriatus | reverse complement strand
TCAATGGGGATGTGGAGAACAACACTAGAGGCCAACTGCACAAGTTACCATCAAGTGTGTGATTTACCAAGGAGACACTCTGTCCCCACTGCTGTGCTGCCTGAACCCCCTCAGCCAGATCATTAACAAGACTAGCCACAGATACCAACTACGGAATGGCGCAAACATCAGCCACATGGATGTACATCAGTACATGGTTGACATCAAGCTGTGTGCCAGGAGTGAATGAGACATTAATTCCCTGATCCACACCACTAGGATCTACAGCAATGAGATTGGAATGTCAATCGGACTGTAGAAGTGAAGTCAGATGGTATCAAAGACAGGGAAGGTTTTCAGAACTGAGGGGATTGCACTACCAGAAGGCAACATTGCGGACATTGAGGGCAGCTACAAGCTTGGAATCCCACAGGCAAATGGGAACCATGAAGAGCCTGTTAGGAAAGCTGCAACTGCCAAGCAGAGGAGTCAGCTGAAGTACAGTCAGCTGAATGGGAAGAACAAGATCCGGACAATCAACACCTATATCTGTCAGTTATCAGAGACCCTGCTGAGATAGTAAGCTGGCCAAAGGAGGATATAGAAGTGACTGACATCAAGACAAGAAAGCTCCACTCCAAATCCAGCACCCTGAGACTGTACACTAAGTGAAAAGAGGGTGTCAGAGGACTAGTGAGTGTCAGAACCACTATCCTAGAAGAAACAGCAAAGATCCATGAATACATCATAAAAGCTGGCCGTAAAGGATCATGTCCTTAGTGAGTACCTCATGCAGCAGAAATCCAAGAAAGAAGAGCAAGAACAGGAACCATCATAGAAGGACAGGCCTCTGCATGGCATGTACCATCGGAAGATAGAAGAAGTGGCTGATATAGAAAAATTCTTCCAATGGCTGAACAAAGCTAGACTGAAGTACAGCACAGAGGCACTAATCATGGCACCACAGGAACAAACTCAGATCAATAGAGGCTGGGTCTACAACACACGGCAAGATCCCAGGTGCAGGCTGTGCAGAGATGCCCCAGACACAATCCAGCACACAACAGCACATAACACAGTCCTGGGAACAGCTAAGATACAGACAGAGGCTAGGCCTTTGCTCCACTAGTCACTGCACTGGACTTTTTTGACCATGCTTGTGTTGTTGATGCCTTTTGTAGCATGTTTTTGTTTTTTACTGGAATTATCTGACAAATGATATGCGTTACTGTGTGGTGCAGATCATCCAAGAAGTTTTATTAGATTGCATAGGTGCAGCACATACTTGTTACACATACCTGCTAATGAGTGCATTTTCACATGAAACTCTTCTTTGTGTAACTACCTTCAAATGCAACTCTTGGAACAACTGTGTATTAAAATAAAAAGAAATAAAAGAAAAAAGGGGAAATGTTGCAACAAAGTTTTTACTGTATTATTTATACACGTAATAAATTCCTAAAAGGTTAATCCTGCTATGAATCCTTTGCACTCAGATTGTGTTCAAATTCCTAAAAAGCAGCATTTTAGGAGGCACAGAAACTCAAAGCGCATGTTTGTGTTGCATTAACAATATGTGTAAACTAGGTATCTGCAACAGATGCTTAGACAGGCAGGAAAAAAAAGGGACCATTAACGAGAGCTGGTGAGTGATAACCCAGCACATACTCTCATTTAAGAAGCAGCGCACACACACATAGAGAGTGAGAGAGATCAAAACAGATCACTGGACCTCAGGGGTCTGACCATTATCAAGCAGACTCCCTTTGCTATACTTCAAACTAGAAGGATGTCCCATTGATCTCCCTTTTAATCAATTCTTGACATGTGATCGATGAAGTGGGTCATCTCAGTAACGGTGACCCCTGGGCTCTTAGTCAAGTCCAACAAGTGAGAGGTTTGGAAACAGCAAGCTGAAGACCATCAAGGGCATCAAGGACAAAAAAAACAATTTCTCCTTTTTTTATTTTAATCAAGTAAATAATGTTTGCATACATGTTTTTTTCTTTTTTTTGAACTTGGGTTTTGCTTGCACTGCTAGCTGCTGGGTTACATACTCTTACAGCACAATGTTTATTGCAAGATATTGCATCATAGTCAGCCTACTGCCGGGGCTGAGCGTGTCCCAATTGGACTCAGTGTGACAATGCATATTGATCGAGTCCACGTGGGGGAAGGTAATAATCACAGGTTAAAAGGTAGCAGTAAAGGTTTAATTAAATCAGTTATTTAACCCACTGCACAGGGTCTTGTTGATACGTGTGTGTGAACATTGAAATTCTCCTCAGTTAGCATGTTATATAATAATGTTAAAAGCCCTTTTTGTCCTGACAATACTGTGATGGAAATACATGCAAAATGAGAGTAGTGCAATCCAGATATGCAAAGTATTAGCATGATTAATGGAGGGGTGAGTAACTCCAATCTGTTCTTTCACTGGCACCCCAGACTTGCCTATTAACCCTTTGTTTTAAAAGTTACTTGCTTCCAGTACACTGATTACATGTAAACAGCAAACATGCCAAGGGAGCAATGCAAATGCAGTCTTAGACAAGTAAAAGAACTGATTGATGTCCTTTCAGTCAGTGGGGAAATAGCTCAATAATGAGCTGGTCAATAAGAAAAGAATGCACGCGCACACACAGGTGACAAAAAAGTGCTTCTGCTGCTTTACATTTTAACAAGAGGGCTGAATTCTCCCTGAGTCCCCCACCAGAGCAGTCGTGAGATCCTTACAGATGCATCTCATATCAGTATTTTGAAGTTTGACATTTGCCTGCTGCAGAACCAAAAGTAAAATGCATCAGAATAAATTGTGATAGCTATATGAGGAGATATGAGTCACATGTATACACATAAATACACACACACACACACGCACACACACACACACACACACACACACACACACACACACACACAGTGTCCTCTGCTGGAGAGACACGGTATCTCACTCTCGAGAAAGTGACTGGAGCGCCACACAAAGACGACTCCATCACCGGGGTGCATTGCTCTGCTTCACCCCTCAAAGCATCGCACACAGCTCAGTTTGTTGCGTTCATAATCACGCACAGCGGCTGAACATGATATCAGGTTGGGCAGCTTTGATGTGGTTCCCATAGGAGAGCGAACCACAGCACAAGGTGGCTGTTGACTCCAGTGAAAATTTGGGAAACCACCTGAGCCTGTCATTGAGCATGCTGCTGTCAGTTGCATGTCAGTATGAGTTGATTCACCAGGCAGTGCTGGAAATGCTAAACCATTCTCAGGCCCGTTACCTCGGCAACAAGCCATGCATGGCAGAAGAAAGATGTTGTGAGAGAAAAAAGATGAGTCTGACACTCTTAAAGTGATAGGTCACCCTTGAAAATCCTTTGTCAAACCCTTCTAGCTCTGTAGACACTGCTCATGAAAATACCTGAACGGCTGATGCACAGCTGTTCATTTTCATTTAGTGTATGTAATTCAAGGCTCCGTAGACTTAAACTGCAGTTCCACGATTTCAACATGTTGACTAAAATTGTAATATCTATAGAGTAATGTTATTCTGTCTGCTTGTAAAATGCTAATGTTGAAGAGGCACAAACAACAAACTGAGTGGGAAGCATAGGTGGAACTAATAGCAGTGGCTTTGTTATTAATTCATGTGCAAATGGATTGCCCATTCCAAGATGACAGCTCTTTCATTCAGATTGCTCACAGGCAGAAAAAAGGTTCACAGGCTTTTTGGTTTGGGGGTCATGGAGCTTTACACGTGCCAAGCTGCCTGAAATTATTCCAGACCTCCTCTGACTTCCTCGTGTTCCCCACACACATGAACAGCACAAATTAATTTCATTAACTGGCTTTTAGCGGGTTTTTTAGATTTTATTGAAATGAATTGTTGACGCTGATGCAGAGAGATGTATTGGGTGTGGTTAAAAGCCTTTTTAAGTTTTTTAAATCGCACGATACTGCAACACCAGTAACAGGTATTATCCCGTAATTACTTGGGAACTTGGAAGTTTTTGAACCCTTCCAAAAGAATGATTGCAAATCAATCAGCAAATTTTTATAATTTTATCTGCAAAGGCCAAAAGTAGCCCGCCCCTGCTCTAAGTGTTTGTTCCCTTCAATGTTTCCCCTTCCTCTTTATTTCCTTCCTGTGCCTTGATTTTACTGTCTTTGCCTTACCTGTTTCCACCTGTCTGAGTTCCTTTGTGATTGTTTTCCCTGCTTTCGTTGTCTCGTTCCCACCTGTGTCTCATTCTACATTCTGCCCTCTGTGTACGTACTCTCACCTTTCTCTTTGTCAGATCGCCACTGTCTACCTCAGAGGATTTTTGTTTGTTTTTAGGAGATAGTATATTTTTGGGTCCTTTATCAGACAGCAAAAAGGCTCACATTTAGTTTTTTTCACCTACTGCATTTTGGTTCTCCTGCCAACAGAAATGACCTGGGTCGTTGCAATAGTACAACAAAATGGTGGTGATATTATTAAATACAACTGCGTGTTACAAGTCAGAATCTATACTGTGGGAATGGTATGTAAATACATGATTAAAGGACACTAAAAAACAGGTTTATGCCTAATTAGGATTAGTAAAAAAAATTGCATTTGCATACTAACAAGAAAGTCCTCAAGGCTGAAGAGAGGCAGAAAAAATGTACAAAGGAACAGAATTTTTTTTTTAAGTATCAAATGCAGACACTCAGGCTTCATCAGCAGGCAGGTGAAGGCCTCAACACACTTTGGTGTTTGATTGACAGGTACGGTGCAGAAACGCAGCCCCAGACAGCTACAGATGGAGACAAAGTTCAGGTTGAGTTCATGCAACATCTGTATTCGATTTTTTTAACCCCTTTTGTTGTATATTATATAATTCAGCAGCTGAATCACAGGCATTCTTAGCTTCTAAAAATTAAAAGGCCTACTTCATGACCTTGACAGTGTTATTTATGTAGCATAGGTTTTCTGCTCACACTGCCGCTAATTTCCCCGAGGTTACCAGGGAAACTAAACTGAGTGCAATTCAAACAGTCCTCTGTGTTTTGCTGGTCATATTGCGTCTGCCATCTTCAGCTCCAGAATTGCTGTATTTCTTTTTTTCCTTTTTTTTTTTTTTATCCACAGCTAAATTTAACTGCTGAGCTGGTGTACAAACAGCGGAGAGATAAAGCGTGGGCTCTCACACCTGCTTTCTACTGTCACATGCCGAAGAACATCCCAGTGTCACAATCCAGTGGAGAAACGGAGAAAGAGACACGTTTTCACATCTGGGACCTGTAGGTGGACAGATTTATATTGAAAGATTAAAATAGTATGAAGCTTTAAAAAAAAAGGTTTAGCGTGAATACCTGACGGTGGCTACACGGGATATGAGTGCTGATAAGTGGACAGCACATGTTGTATTCTGTGCCACATTGATTATCCATTATTTTGTGGCAGGTGGGTGACAAGAGTCCAAAATTGTGGCAGAATACGTCTTTTACCAGCACTTTTAGTATCCTATACTGTACTTCCGTATATGCGACATGTTAGTTGAGATGCTCCTCTGCATATCTTGGTTGTAATGACTGGTTATTTGAGTTACTGTTGCCTTCCCATCAGCTCGAAGCAGTCTGACCATTCTCCTCCCACATCAATGAGGCGTTTTTGCCCAGAGAACTGCCGCTCACTGGGTGTTTTCTCATTTTCAGTTGAGTGCGCAATTTGTTTTATTGGTGTCAGGCTATTTATAACATAATGGTGATGAACATTGGTTGGAGGAGCCCCCCCTGTGAGTTTTTGCCGAGGGCCCCAGCTGTCAAAAGCTGCAAAGGTGATGATGCAAAGCGAACTCTCAAGGAAGACCCAAAGCAGACAATTTCAAATTTTAATAGGTTTATTGACTCAAGAAAAGAGTTCCAGCAGACTGAGAGGGTTACTGGGAGCGGACCCGCTGAGTGAGAGCCCAAGGGTAGCCACAAACAAAGGTGTCAGAGAGGTGATCCAGAGGAAATTCATGTATATGTATGTTTCTGTTGCCATACCCCTCCATCTGTACTGAGATGTATTGCACTGGATATCGGCTTGCTGCTGCAGTCCAGACAGCTACTGAGGGGCACAGAAATAAAGTCATTTGTTCAGCATCGTGAATTCCCTGAATAAATCAAATTAAGTGTTTTTAAGTTTGGCTTTATTATTCATCACTGACTTCTGTCATCATGAGAATCCAGCATTTAACCAATGATTTGTTTTCTAAACATCTGATAAGACACATCATCCTGTTGTTAGTTTTTGAATGTTAGAAACAATTACACAAAACAGTCAGTGGCATTTCCATTGTTGTTGGTGCTGTACTGTCATTTAAAATTAGTACAGTACCAACAGCACTTACGCTATGTCTCCATATTAACTCCATATTCATTTGTGCTGCAATATTCCCTTCATATCACATCATAATTGCAAAGCCAATTCTTAAAGAGAAAAATCTAAACCAAAGTTTTACTCTTAACCAGATTTACCCTTTCTGACATTTGGGTGAAACAAATGAGAACGTTAAAGGTGCAAAGGCTCACGTGCCTAATACTTACAGGTTGCCAAAAGTATTAGCAAGAGAATTTTTGGTTACTTAAAGGCATCAGAACAAGCTTGAAACACAACACTGAGACAATATCTTGGAAAGCTGATGTCGTTGTTGTTGCATATTTAAGTGTTTCCATATTACATGCGTATCTCCAGTGTATACTGAGCAACATCATTCATTCACTTAAAGCCCATCTGTCATCATCCGAGGGTTCAGATTTTGGTTTTCTGTTGGTATTTGAATTGGTGAATTCCTGCTCATTTTCGCATGCTCTTTCAGGCTGCTGTATTCCTTAGTTTTAGACTGCCACTAAAGAAATGTCATAAAAAATGAGGGGTGGCTCAAAATTGCTGTTAGTTATCTGACGGGAGAAAGATAAAGTTAGGAAGTGTCCTCATTGTGCAGTTTCTCTCGGTTTCTTGTCACCAGTAGTCATCAGCTTTGCATATAAAGGGCTATGACACAAAACTGGCAAAGCAACTCACCAGCTGCTGCTTCCCCAGCATGGACACATGGAAGGATTTGTCTTTTTATCTCTCTGTCTTATGGTGACATTTCTGAAATCTATTTTCAGTTTTGTTCTTTTTCTTAATGCGTGAGGGATTGCGTGTTGTTTCTACCTGAGACCAGGGGCAACAGATGCGAGCACCACTGGATTTGTGGCAGTTCATGTTAGTTTAGGCACCTCTGGGCACATGATAGACATTGTTTGAAGCAAATACAACCCTGCAGCCAGGTAGCCTGCATTCAAGTGTTATTGCACTGCTAGCTTTTTTCAGTAACTTAAAAAGTTAAAATAATTGTGGCATGTTTATCAGTATCATCTATAGTACATGTGGCACATATCAACACTTGCTGATAACACTGCCACAGCTCAATAATTTCTCTTCAAACTTCATAATAATATTCACCAATGATTGGCTCCTCTAAGAAACTGAAGCGATCTCTAAATGAAGCTAGCTGTTACTTAGTTTACTAGAGAGATACTGTGAAATGGGTGTTGTTGGTTTTTTTTTCAGGTGAAAGCTACAGAAATCCAAGTAATCTACAGTTATATGAATGCTTATCAGTTTAGCCCTCTATCTAGCCTGCATGCATTTAGTGTAGTTAAATGCAACTAATCTGTGGTGTAGTCTTGCTCAGTGAATATTTTCACGTAATCATTAATTCATGAAAGCGTTAGAGATATATCTCTGCTGTATTCAAAGATGGCTGCTGAGTCTCTTTTACAGAAAATGCAGAAGGTTTTGCTGCATCAAGTCAATTAATCCCCACAGTTTTAAGCAAAAGTTTAACTTGACTTTTTAATGACATAACATCAAGTTATCAACTGGCATCTCAGTTTCCTTTTAGCTAATCAGTTTTTTTTTCCCCACTTGAGGCTGTTTTCACAATAGAACCCATCCGATTTATCAGTGGGTTAATATTATCGGCCTGTATTGGCTATTTGGTGATATATAGCAGCCGCTAAATGAAAAATGAGATGCGGGAAACACCCATTAACCGCATATTAATGTTACATAGTTTGTCCAGCAGAGGGCACTCAGCAACTTCCCTGTTGGCTACATGTATGTTTGTAATACCACAAACACAACAACCAAAGAATAGATGAATAAATGTAAAAAAAATACACATAACAAATGTTAGGGACAAATGTTTAAGTTCTTGTGTGTCTGAAAGAAAAAACTATCAGCCGATATAAACGGAATATAAGACTTTTAAATAAGCACATATTTTATCAGTATCGGTCATAAAATCCTGTATCGGTCAGGCTCTATTTTGAATCTGAATGCTTTTATAAACCAACACAACAGTGTTTTTCCTGACTGAATTGTTCTCTTTTTTTTAAATTAATTCAGTAGCCATTACTCTATTTGAATCGCAAAGAAACTGAATAGAAAACAGCGCCAAGAGTGAGATATTTTCCTCAGGAGCTGGAGGAGAACAAAACAGAGTTAAAAGACAATCAGCTCATCAGCGTGTTGTGCATCCTGTAATAGTTTACCTATATAATCATACCCTTGGCTAAACACCAATTTTTGATAGAAGTGACTTTCACAAACACACATATTATGGCCTCTGTCTCCTCTTTGTATTACACACTCTGCCGTTTCAGTGCCAGTTCCCCAAATGAAGCTACAACATGGAGTTAGTATTTCTCTAACATGTTTAATTGAGGTTGTCCAAAACAGTGCATTGCATAAGGACAAGTAAATGAAACATTAGTTCAAAAAAATATTTTACCAGCTTATTGACTGTAACAACTCAACATGATGACAAACACTTCAAGTTGGAGTACAGTAATGTACAGTACCGCAGTATATTGTCACTGTTTAAATAACCTCAAGGTGGCTTCACTATTACACAGTACACACAATTTCACAAGCCCATTTCAGTCATCTCATCCAGTGTAATTGGAAATTTTGTTAAAATCTAAACACAACACGGGTCTGTTAGTCTTCATTTATGAGCTAGACTGATTAAAGTGTTAAATTCTCACACAATGGGAGGAAAATCATGAATCTTCTGGTGCAGCAGGAAGCTGTGTAAATGTATGCCTTGTTCTATGCTTTTGCATTATTGCTGTCTGTGTCTTATATAATGGTCTAAATATTGCTGTAATTGGTACATCTACTATTGAGTATTACCATTATTAATATTTAGAAATCATTGTTCCACAGGACTGAGACCTATGGGTGCAAACAGCCCCAGCAGATTAGAGGTGGATTTTTAGGCTTTTGTTGTGACACACCAAACAGTCAGAATAACGCTGTCCTTCTCCACCAGGAGGATTAATAACCGCCCAAATGACTCGCACGAGTGCCAGAAAGTATAATACAAATTAAACTGTATTATCCTATTAACTACCAAGGGCCTACATGTTAATTATCTTGGCCTGTGGTATTCCAGAAACTGGGTTAAGTGAGACCTTATTACAAATGAAACCACTCAAGTCCACAGGCTGCATGTGCCCAAAGGAATATTAGAAAAGATCATGGCAAATACAAATTATTGATTTCATGTGTGATAAATACAGCACTGAACAAAACAATGCACATTTCAAAAGCAAAGGATCTGATCTATCAGTGCACAATCGGCAGGTAAAACACGTTCAAAAACAGCCCATGAAATGGAGATACTGCCAACATGTCATGACATACTCGTGCCATTAGTTCACAATAATCTAGGTTATACACCCCCCAAAAAAGTCAATCAGTTGTTTTCTGGTTGCCAAGGTTTTGTATTTACATCAAGCAACCCAAGATTCCCAAACTAAATCACCGCCTCCTTTGCCTGCAAGATTTGAAGGATCCTCATCTATGAAGACAGATGAGTGATAAGAATAATACCATGGAGGGCAGGCCCTCATTGTTATTATGCAAATCTCTAGCAAGCTGCTCGTGAAATGAAAAAAATGATTAGGCTCGTGAAATGAAACTGCTCTCAGAGTGTGGTTTCTGCTGAGCACAGTGAAATGCTATCAATAGAGTGTTCCCATTAGGAATCATAGAAATTAGACACTAAAGGAAAAGCAAATCAACCTCTTTGGCCACATGGCACCCAGACCCATTCGAAGGTACCATCTGTGGTCTGAAGTGAAGTAGAAAATGACGGCACAGTGCTCCCTCTAGTGGTTAATGTCAGGGACGAGACGCAACATAGGACACATGCTGCTCTCCTTCTTTAATGTGTGAGTGCATGATCCTTCTCCAACTCCTTCACATGAGCTCAAAAGACTGCAAGACTTCTGATCTTTTGCACATCAATATTTAACGTTGGTCCAAATAAGAGAGATTCAAAATGAGAAAAAGATGCCCATGTTACAGTGTTTTAGGACATTTCAAAAGACTCTCTTGTCACTGCATTAAAAAAAATGATGAACGAAGGTGAACAATGATTTTTAAGGTGAGCGGCAAGCATTTTGTTTTCCATATGATAATAATAGCTCACATTTTCTGCTAGCTTTTATGAAATTAATATAGTATTTTTTACCACTACAAGTATTTATTAGGGAGATAAATTTACAGTAATTATTAGTCACTTGTCAAACTAAATTGTACATTCTTGTTAAACACATGTTTGACCCCTGAATCCTTTCAAGTTGCAAGGTTACATCACCGGCAATTCTTAATTCCCAGCACATGGTTCAGTTTAATTTCAATTGGGGCTTAAGAGGCTGATCTATATCTTTTTATTTCACTTGTGTAGATAAGAAAAGGCTTAAAAAGTGTAAGAAAGCTTGAAAAACCAGCTACAACAATGAGATGCTCCTCATACACTGATGCATCAGTATTACCCAATAACAACATGCAATCTGTATTATAGCAAATCACATACATGTGGCCTTTTATATGTGGGGCAATCCAGCGTGGGAAAGTGTCCACATATGTGAAAAGCATCTCGTCACTGTTCATTACCATAACTCACTAAGCAGAACAGCTGTCTTTGCTGTACCCGCCTCCTCCTCTGATGGGTTTGTGTTCAAAATAAGCAGGGCTTCAGTTGAGCCACTAGAGGGAGCATTATGCCACGGTTCAGCTCAAAAATGCTCTGAAAGTACAATAAATATCCCAGTTGTCTGCACCATGTGGTTTTTCAAAAAGTCTGATGATGACTATTTGAAAGCTTGATCCCAGGATGCACTCATACTTTCCACAAATCTCACGAGTAAACTCTGAAAGTGGTAAAGTCAGCATCTTGCACAGCATGTTTATGAAAACAAAACAAAAAACAAAAAAAACAAAAAAACAACAGAAAATCTACAACCTGGCGTCGGCCACTTCATCAATCATGCACACATTTAGAGGCGCAGAATTACAGCATATTTACACTGACTATCAATCTGTTGCTGACAGGGTCCTCATTAGTACATGGATGCTCTGTGTTTTTTATGATGAGATGCATTTTGTGCCCTGTTGTGGCAGACAGAGAGGAATGGGGAGAGTATGAGAGCGGAGACCAACAGGGAGGTAATAACGGCAAAATCAATTTCACACTTGACTGCATTTAGGAGAGGTGAGTGGCGCCGGGCATCCTGATCTGTCCATCAGCCAACGTGATTCTCGCTGCAGTGGCAGCATCATAACTCCTGTTAGACTAACCGCTCGACAAGGGCCAACAACCATGACTACATGGATGATATGGCTATTAGAGCAAGAAACTAGGCACCTACTACATCACGAACACCCTACCACCACCACCACACACACACACACACACACACACACACACGCGCCCTGTACATATGACATCTCTTTCTGCAGGAGTGATGCTGAGCTCATCCACCAACTGTTTAACCTCCAGATTCTCCAACAAGAAGAAAAATATGCCAAAAAGAAACAAATATATCTGTCAGGCATGATTTTTCTGATTCTTTCATGAAAGTAGAGATGAGATCCTGTACATTATAATTATAGATGCTTCAAGATGAGTCACCTCTGTTCCTTCCTATTATGACGCTAACCTACACATTTTTTATATGCAAAAAAGGATCCGCTTGAGTGCCAATTATGAAGCACAACTGTAATTTTCTGATATTTTCTAGGCAGAGGTCGTCTATCTACTTTTAGCAAAGTCATCACCGAATGTCAGTTGGTCCAGATAAAGCACTCAATGACAATACATCTCCTGCTTCACCTCAATCAGCCAGTTAGAGAACAGCAACAGCAGGAAGGACAATCGTCTGCTGTCATGTTGTGTGTTATCAAGATAATGGTGTCCTTTGCCTATTCAAGGACTCAATTACCAGCAGATTCATCACCTCTAAAGGTCAGCAGAGACTGAAACTGTTCCAAGGTCCTGATCACATTGGAAGCACGTGGGATTTTGTCCCTGTTCCAATAACATGTTTGAATGTTTCCTCTGAGATTCATGCCTTAGAATGAAAATTCAGTAGGTGGTAAAAAGAGTCAGAATCAGATACTTTGGTCCCCTGAGAGGCCATTTGTGTTTGGTTAAAAAGTGAACCTGCTTCATAGCAGCTGTACAGTGGATTTTCTTTTATTGTATCAATGTGAATATAAGAATTAAAGTTCAGACAGCTGTGCTTACACATGCAGCTGCAGGACTGCTAAGATTTGTCTCTGCTAATTCAAGTCACTAAACCGGACCTCTCTACTTTGTGCTACTGGTGCCTTTAGGAGTATTTTTACAATTAATACAACTTGCTGTGTGGTACAAATGATCTAATAGGTTTCCGCACTTTGGTATTTGTATCAGTCTGTTACTTAGCACTATCCATCCTTCCAACCTGCTTATCTGGGTCTCAGGGACAACAGTCTAAAGCAAAGCCTCACTTAGGAGGTGACATCCTAGTCAGAGTTTCTCACTTGTGAAAATAATGTTTGCATGACCATTTCATGATCATTACTGTACTAGAAAGTCAAAAATATGAAGATGCTGCCAGCAGCTGATTAGAGCTGGAAGCAGCTAGCCTCGCTAACCTCCTAGCTTCTGCATAGTAGAATAATTTAGTCATCTTTAAAGGTAGATGGGAGCTAGGAGGTGGATTTGGGTACGTCTTGGGCCCTGTCAACACATCATTTTGAAGGACACGTTTGAAAGCCAACTACGTCACAGAGAGGCGACGAAGGCTGTCCAAAATTGAAGGCTCCTCCAAATGCAACCCACAAATGCATTCTTCTTTTGCCCGGACTCGAAGGACAGGTCGGAAGTATCCTTCATGATCTGCCTTATTTAAAAATTCATGCAGGCTGAAGCCATTGCGGGAAAAGCAGCAATGGTGGAGGAGAGCGACCAAAAAGTTTGAAGTATCACTGTTTCTGTGACACAAAATAAAATTTTACAATGTTTCTAGGAGAGAATATAGATGAACATCAAATATCTGCTCGATTTATCCAGATATCAGTTAATTGCAAAAGTGCTTCAACATTTTCAGGGATGTCAGCTGACAGCTGCCGGTGTAACAGCCAGCGCGCCAGGCCAGCTGTCAGCTGACCGGGTGGTCGAGGCTTGCCTGACTCCCGGCACATCGCTTTCGAAAACCCGGCTGGCTATCGCCACTGAGTGGAAGTTAAACACAGAATTCCCTCCGATGATATCCAGCAGGTAACGTTTGGTTCATTTCAGTGTTTCATTTGTTCCTGAGCAAATCAGTTTGGCTGAGATTAAAATTAAGCTTCATAACTGGATAGTTTTATTTTAACTTTGTCATATTGGAGCGCTGTCAGTATATTTAGAAATGAATAATTCCTTCATCTTTATTCCTTGATGTAGAAATGTCTTGTGCTGTTTTAATAGCTTTTTTTGAATTAAAGCTGACATTAAAATATTTTAATCCAGGGAGGAACGTGAGAGCCTTTTCACCGGGAGTAGAAACACTGTTACAGTTGCTAGGCGACAGGAGCTATGCTGAAGTAAGGAAGATA
>VUQJ01021209.1:1946-15724 GCA_015108635.1 Andinoacara biseriatus | reverse complement strand
CCAAATCCATTTTAGTTTCAAACTTATTTGGCCAGCATTCAATGATTTTTTTATTCTAAAGTCCCTGAACCACTACCAGAGCTGGATATTTTAACTTTGCAACCTCTAACCTGCTGGCACTAAAGCAACAAATCTTAATTATTCAAAAGGAAGTAAACTGTATTCATTAAATATAAATCTTTTTATCCTAATAAATTTATGTATTTACAGTGTTGCTGCAGTTGAGTTCAGAACAACGGCACACACGTCCATGTATCTTGCCAGGTGCAGGGTACAAAAATAGGAAAATGAAAAAATCCCATGCTTTATCTTCACTGAAGGCCAAAAGAGATCAGTTGAAGCCGATGAGAACCTGTACAGTCAGACGAAGCACGATGTAATAGAAAGAGGACAGTAGCATACTCCAGTGTGCAGGTGTTCCTTCTTATGTTGAGTCAGGTATTTCTAATTATGTTCAGTTGTTCCCATACTTGCAGTTTCAGGACCTCAGAAAGAAAAAAAAAATGTATTCTGAAGTGCTTTATGGGCACATTTTGTTCATCTGTTTGGCAAAAACCCTTTCTTCTTAATCCTCATAAACTCCAGGAATCCTTATTTACTTCCCATGTGTTAAAAGAAATGTCTAGCCACCTTTAGCCACCATTGTGTCCTTTGATAAGTAAACCACCCAGTAGACCATGTTAAATGCACCAAATGACACAGGGAAGAGGATCCGTGCATACTTGTCAATTTTACTGGTCCCACCCATACCAGCAGTGGTGGGCTGGGAGCACGGCGTCTGCTTCGGCTCCAGTTTGTTCCCCATCATCTGGATACGCTCCAGCTTTGGCCCCAGCAGATGCTGCAGAGATGATGTGCTGGCGTTCTGCTTGCACGGCGTCCCCGCCATCACGTCTGGTGTAGAAGCTGCAGCCTGGGGTGTACTCTTCACCAGCTGCGCTGAGGAAGACGCCACGCTGAGCAGGCTCTCAGACTTGGGGCTGGAGCGGGAGAGGGTGGAGGAGCTGCCATTGGCTCCACCAGCTAGAGGTCGCAGTGGCCTTCCCCTCCCTACTCCTGAAATGTTGGTGGTGGACTGGGCTCTTTGTTGACTGCTCGACTCCTGGTGGGGGATATAATTCATGCGCTTCCTCAAGTTACCGTTGGTATCAGGATTTTGCTGCAAGAGGGAAGAACAACAAAATTTGCTTTAGGTCGATAATAAAGTTTACGGATACTGACATTTTTATAAGTTCCTTTTGTTTTAGTTAAGGTTTACAGCCTGGACTACAATTCATTTAGCCAATGTTAGCTGCACAACTCTACTACCACATTCTGTATGCCAGTGAAAAAATAATAAGACAATTGACATTTGTGAAACCACTTTCGGAAATAACTGTAAATGTTTGAAATTGTCCACCTGTTGTAGAGCTGTGAATGTAGTTGTAGAAACCGAGATAACTTGTGTCTCTTCAGCCTTCAAAAAATTTGGACACATAAAAGTTAAAGAAAAAGATAAGCAGTTTTTTAGCTGCAATATTTGGGACTTAGTACACAGTATTTTTAGTAATCTTTAATAAGCTAAGTAGCACGCTAACTAGTTAATAACCAAAAATTAGCCTCAATTTCCTTCCCCAAAGTGAAGAAACTATAGGGACACACGGTTAGCTAACTAGGTTTTCTTTGATTAAAAGGTTTCCAGAGTTTGTGGAAGCTAAAGTGTTAATATATTAGAATTCAAGCCAATGTTTGACACTTTGGCTTTATGAAGATTATTCTCAAGATTATAGAGAATTTCGGGTGGCAAGTTTGACGCCATGATTGTAAAATGGGAAGACTGACTGGGTTAGCAACACTGGCTTGACAGATACCCCAAAGATATATTTTAAGGGCAGTTCCTCAAACTTTATTTTTACCTGTCACTCAGGAAGTACACACTTTTATCAGTTATTCAATAAATATGTATGTTGTTTAAAAAAATGATTCCTGCTAGATTAACAGTGTGGCCTCTGCAAAACGTAACAAAACAATCCATTGAAATAAATACTTATTTAATGAAATGGCATTTGTATAATGCTGCATTAGTCTTAGTGATAATTGAAGCACTTTGCACAACAGGCCAGATTCAACAATACATTCATGTAGCACCCTGTGACCCTAGTACTACTGTACTACTACCTGTCCTACCATAAGTCTTTGGGCTGTGGGCATCGGGAGAACATTGAAACTCTACAAAGAAAAAAAAAAACTGGGTTCCAACCTTCTTGCTGTGAGGCAACAGTTTTAACCACTGTAACACCATGCCACCGCTTAATGACAATATTGGACAAATCCGATTGGAATTATGAACTGAGTTAGTTTATTTAATAAAAAAAAGTGTTAACATTTGAAGAAAATAAAATAATAATTTTTTGTGTGCAAATAATGCTTTCATTTTTCCCTTCCTGAAGTTCTTTAAGGTAAAGTTTACTTGCCTTTCCTCTCTAAGAAATGAGCCGGGCAGCACAAACCTCATCGTATTGATCTGATCACAGTCCCCCTGACACAGATGGCCTTCAGTTGAAAGCGCATGATAGACTGTGTGCAATACAGATGTCACTTACCACTGCTTTCACTCATTTCACACAAGATTAAGACAGAAAGTAGGTAGCACCGTATCAGGGCGGTAATGCAGTGTAGCGTCAAAGGAGCTTATCCTTTGAAAGTTGATGTTTTCAAGCAGGGAGAGTGTGATGCTGGTACTAAGGCATTTGCAGAAATAATCCACCAACACCACCACCAACACCACCCCCACCCCTTGAATTTGAAAGGCTCCAATGTTATTGTGTCCCATGAGCAGCAGAGGAGGAGAGTGTGTGTGGATAGTGGAGTTTGCCTTTCATCACAGAGAGGTTAAAACGCTGAGGAGCTGGAACCCTCAGCACACCCTGACCTGTGCACCGAGCCCTCTGGTAACAGGACCTGCTCTTGAGGAAGAGAGTATTAATTTTTCCGTCCCGGTGCCAGAGCCCTCCCGAAACCTATACAGATGTAGTCGGACTGCGTTGCCATGACAACGTACTAATCCATTGAAGTGCTGTTGTCACTACGCTGCATTCAGGCATGATTACACTACACTGGGATTTGGGCCAAAGGAACAACTTAAAGTAGTTCCTGTAAAACCAGCATATGCATTGGTGGGTTATGTCAGCTTCAATAATCAGTTAACAGCTGACCTTTGATTTCCATCTGAACTCTTTAGTACAGTAGATTATGCAGTCTGAGAAACATACACCGCACGTGTAAAACAGTGTTATCCAGTACCACGAACAAGTTCCTGTGGTTACATAAAAGCATTGTAATACATTCATCATATCTGACTTAGAGCTTTAAAATAGCTTCATGGTATATTCATGAATTCTGACTCTCTCTATATGTCAGTTACCATGGTGTCAATGTAATTTCAATAAGGAGAGATTATTGGGAGGGACTGAACATAATTTATTGATGAAGAGAATTCAGTTAAGATATTTGGAGATTAGAGTCTGATAGGCCACTGAAGCAGAACAGGATCCCAGCATGATAGGATTTAGGGCAGGACCCCCCAGAGTCTGGATGCTGGTGGTGGTGAAGATAAAGATGGAGGCTTGGATGGAACACTGAGTGACTTGGGTGAGGTGGTGATGAGAAGGAGGTGGGTTACACAAATGAGTCTGCAAGGGAGAATGACAGGTAAGTTGTGAGTATGCAGAGTGGAGGCTGATTGGCTTGAAGAAGGTGGGCAGAAAGATGATTGGACTAGAGCAATGATGTCAGCTTTGAGTTTGACAGCATGGGGAAGCAGAAGTGTTGTGAAGAATAAACTAGCAGGCAAACACCCAAGAAAACAACTTACGCATAAGCTTCATTTGTTTCAAGTTTGTCACAGATATGGGCGATTGTGTCTGTTCGTGCTCGTAGAATTTCAAAAGAAAGGCTCCACACCTCGTGACTCTTCACAAACATCTGTGCTGTGAAGCTGTTTTCAGACCGATCTTTTTTTTCTCACATTTTTTTCTGTCTTCTCCACACCAGAGCTTCTAATTGTTTACATGAACAAAAGCTACACTTGTCCAGGAGAATCAGAGGGTAACAGGTATGCAACATTTCAGGTGCAATGTTTTATTAAAATATATAATAGTTGATTTTGGGATGGCGTAATATGCTTCTCTAGCTTTCCTTAACACCATCTGAGCAGGAGCACAGCTAACAATCCTCATGCAGGAACCACTTCTAGTGATTCAAAAGTGTAGGCTAAAGGCCAGATGCAGTAAGCACATAATAAGAGAGACATGCTCTGTAAGTGCTCCTTGAAGTAAAGTGTGATCAGATTATTGAGCCACTTTGGGGGAAACAGAAATCACCTGCATCACTTCCTCCGTGTCCTTGACCTTGACAGGCGTGGATTGGGGCACCGGGGGACATTTGGCTGGCTTCTTTTTGGCCCGCTCAATCTGCGCATTGGTGAAGTAGTTGACAGCGGCAAACTCAATGAGGGCGGAGAAGACAAAGGCGAAGCACACGGCGATGAACCAGTCCATCGCAGTAGCATACGAGACCTTGGGGAGGGAGTGGCGAGCACTGATACTGAGTGTCGTCATGGTCAGGACAGTGGTGATGCCTTGGATGGTTTGTAAGAGAATAAAAAAACAAAGAATATCATCCACATGAGCCTGTATCAAAGAGGGAGTTGACAAAAATTTATTCTTATTGGATCAAAGCAGATAATTAGTTTGCATTTGCCTGAATTTTAATGTAAGTAGAGCTGCAAAAATATCTGTCTCCCTGGAAAACTGAAGCTTCACCACAGATTGGCATGAATTTTAACATAGCAGATCTGAATAGAAAACAAGACATGTTCAATAACCCATGTAAATTATGTTGCTCTCATAAGCAGATTTCATTAGCTGAAGGCAGACGGAAAATGAACTTTAAAAGGACAGCATAAAGCATTTGGCCATTTGAACACAGTCAGCACTTTAGCACTGATTAGGAGATGAGATACTTGGATGACTGGTCTGGTCAATAATACAATTCTTGTATGTCTCTGTACACCACCACAGTGGATTTTTGGTCAAGCAATAAAATTGTAACTGAAGTCCAGGCTTTCAACTTTAAGGGCTTTAACAAAAAAATGCATTAACTGATTAGGAATTACAGACATTTTTATACACAGAATCCAAATTTCAGAGATTCAAGAGTAAATACTTGGGTGAAAATTCTTTTTAATCAATGACTGAAGTCAAAAACCCATGAATATCACCAAATGCTGTGTCCTCCCTTGCGATGCTCTGCAAGACCTTTACTGCAGCCCCCGTCAGTCGTTGGTTGTTTGTGGGTCTTTGTTTTGTCTTCAGCATTCGAAAAGCTGATCTATTGGGTTGAGATCAGGTGACTGACTCAACCAATGTAGCATATCCCATTTCTTTACCTTGAGAAATTCTTGGGTTGCTTTTGCAGTTTGCTCTGGGTCATTCACCATTTGCACTGCGAAGTGCTGTCTGATCAGTTTTGCAGCATTTAGCTGAATCTGAGCAGCGAACCCTGAGATTTGAGAATTCATCCAGTTACTTCTATCAGCAGTCAATCAATAAGCACTGATGGCCCACACTGAAGGCAAGAGCTGTGTGTTGACTACTTCATTTATCTGTCACTATTCCCCTTGTTCAAGGGCGCAACATTATCTGTAGTCGCTGCATCATTGCTAGTCCCTTTCTAACTTTTTTCCCTCTTATGTCGATGCCCACCATGTCTTTAGATTTCTTTTGTGGTGCTGCTCCTGTTAATTTACCAATAATTTCCCATACCATAGTCCTGCTAGAGATAGTCAAGGTCTCCTTATGCAGCAGATGAATTTAGACATCTTTCAAAATTCTGTTTCTCCAAATACTGTTTACATTACTAAAACCCTAGAAAGCATAAAATTATGTTTTGCCACTGTGAGCTTGCAATTACCTTAAGTATATCGTATAAACACTGGTAACTCTCAAACTGTGTAAACAATGTATGTAAAGGGAGGTTATACATCACAGGGCTGGAGGACACATTGATTGAGGCTCATACAGACACCATCCCAAGACTGAATGTCATGTGTTCCTCATTTATTTGTCGCTGTGCTACCAGAGAGGGACCATAAAATTAAAACAAGACACCTGTCTGGCCAGCACCCAAGGTTATGCATGGCTCCTACAATAACAGAAGGTCACACCATAAGCCTGTAGCTCATCACTCGTCCTTGGTACTATTAACCAATAGCAATAATGTGATTTGGAGAAAATCCCCTTTATGCCAAAGATCTGGAACAATCTGTGCTGCACAGTCCTTACCCAACACAAATGCATGCCTCCTTTGCCCGGACATGACCGCTATATAATTACCTGTCAATCAAAAGCTGCTGGATGACATTGATAGGTGAACTGCAGCTCAAGGCCACAGACTGAGGACAATACCTTCTAATAGAAAGCTTTTCTTAACAAGACCAAAAACTGAGACAGTGGGTGTTGCCCAGCTATTAAAATAAAAGCTTTAGCAGAAACATTTCACTGGCTGAGGAACTCATTATGTATATAGTGCAAAGTACGGTGTGTATCACTGAAAACAGAGAAATTAGCTAGAAGCCATTATTTCACCATAATTACACTTAATTTGGCTACTTGTTCTTTCCGGGAGCTGCATGAGGAGACATTTTCTTCATGTCGGTACATAAATCCATGAGGCTATTAGTTTATAGCAAGAAGCAAAAAGAGTAAAAGCATCTGCGAAAAAACAACAAGCACACTGTATATTTGAAAATACTGTACAGACTGTTACTTAAGCAGCTTAAATAACAAGATACAGTCATTTTTACTAATTAGTATGATTCATTGGATAGCCAGGCTATTTGCCTTCACCTGATCCCCTTATGATGTTTTGCAGTCATGTGACTGCACGTGACAGCCAGTAATTTGTCTGCCATTTTGGACATGTGACAATTTAGGGTCAAGTGAATAAGCCCTCAGTCACATGGGCCAAGAAACCAGTCTGTGACCCTATGGCAACCCCTGGCTAAGGAAAAATGTGTATTCCCAGACTGGATGGTGAGGAGTTCCTGAAGGCTGATGGCAGTCCGTGTGATGTCAGTGGCTAAGGCCTCAGTCACATGGGCCTAGAGACTGATCAGTGATCCTCTGGCAACTACTGGCTGCTAGAGAAAAATACATACTCCCCGACGCCTTGGCAAAAACCTCCTTTGGTTGCCAGCCATTTGCCACAGTTACCTATATCTGCAAAAAAGATGCTAACTTGTCTCCACTTTTTTTTTTTTTTACTCTCGCAAGCTATTCTACAAGTGGTAGTAAAACTGTGAAAAGTGCAACAAAAACAGACACTGTTTAACTTCAAAGTAGAAGTTCTGCCTTTTGAAGCATGTTTGCTGCAGGGCTGAGAACCTCACTGTGACTGATTTCACCCAGAAACAGCCACCAGCCTCAGAGAACCATTTTCCAACTGGTTAGGGAACGCACATTTTTCTCTTGTGATCCGTGGTTGTATCACGTCCAGTATGGCGAACAACTCTCAAGCGACACGCGCATGACTGCACAAGAGAAACCTCTTAAGCTAAGCTAATGTTCCTTTGGCTCCATTTTCACAAGTAGAATCCTGTAGAGTCATAACGTGATGCATCTTCATACTGTACACCCAACATGGAATTAAACTTTGTGACTTCCATAACTATTAGTGGCTGTAAACTCTCATTTGAAACAATCGTTGTAGTTGTTAAATGTCAAAAGCATAGAAGCTCATCACTTGAGACTTTTTATCTTGACTTCTCCATTTGAAGCCAAGAAACTCCAAGTCTAATCCTCTCCGCAACTCCTGTTTGTCTCCCTGACGAACCACTTCTTTCAGGCTCAAAACAGGTCACTGCAGTTGAGTCACAGAGGCAGGAAGTCAAAACAGAGTGTGGCTGCAGGGAAGAAGAGAAGAAATCCAAACACCGACCACCTACACCCACACATACACCCGCGGATAACTGCAGAAATCCACTGTCTCAAAGGCGTAACTCATGCAACAATAGCCGTGCTGCTGTGACGCCTCTGCTATGCTGGACAGTTTGGGGCGGGGAGGCAGGGGCAGAGCAGCAGGACTGTCAGATGCATTGCTTGTTGAAGAAGAGCTTCATTGATCTTCTGGTGCTTTATTACGCTGTGCGACACTCAGAGGCATTTGTACCAAGGGCCACACAGCGTCATTTTTTACAAAGTAACTGCACAGTTGATGGCAAAAGCACACACTGTATCAAATGGATGTTTACAGGTGATGCTGCACTGTGTGTGTCACCATTCAAACCAAATGGGGGTTGTTTGTTTGGTTGGTGAGTCAGTATGTTGCGACAGTTTGCAAGCCAACAAATTACCAGTTAATACAATTAGAGGGGACGTACGGATTTTATTCATCAAACATTAACAGGTTCTGGACAGTACTACTGCAGCCATGTGTGGTTTTTTGCAGACTTCTGTGTGGCATAAATGGTGGCACATGTTGAATAGGTTAAATAAATGTGTTAAATGGGAATCATTAATCACCACATACACTTGCTTTTTTCTTAGTTAGTTAGTTAGTTAGTTAGTTATTAGGCATGGTGATGACTTAATACAAAGTGATACATATCAGAACTACTTTCAAACAGAGACGAGTATCAGTCCCATTATCTTTGAATAGACAACATGTCTATTGTCAAACACTAATTAGTCTATTCTAGGGCAAACCCAAACAGTTGTAGCAAGGGAGTATGGGTAGAACGCAACTGGGTCACAGGCTAAAAACTGAAAGCAGGTTTTGTAAGCTCATCTATGAGCAGCCAACACGCGGGCCATTGTTTGTTATGTTCATCTCACCCATTTCTCTTTTAGAACGGATTTTGGGCTAATTTCATCAGACTTTCCCTTCTGTTGAGTCTGGCTTGTGATTTCTTTGCACCTTCATTTTACCAAGAACAATTCTTGGTAAAATGAAGGTGTATGTAAAAAGCAGTTGTATGAAGCACTGACAGAGCTGGAAAGATTTGACACTTTCTTCTACACAAGTCTGACCAACATCTGGTTATTTTCACTGTTGCACACAGTCACATTATTATTGTGTAAGAAACTCTTCATCCATCTAGTTTCTTCTGCTTATCCAATTCAGGGTCGCAGGGGGTATAATAAGTCGGTTGGGTCCTTTCCTCTTTAGCCCAGAGGGTGCTGTATACTTTCCCACTCATTTCTTGGCTCTGTCGAATCTAATTCACAATGAGCATATATTTTTCAAACTATCAAGAAAACAGCATTCTGCAACAGCACTAAATTAATGTGCATTTCAGTGAGGGAAATAAGTATTTAATCCCCTATTGACCAGCAAGAATTTGGGCCAAGTATATTATCCAACAAAAGTTTTACTGGCAACAACTCAAGGATTAGGACTGCACAGTTAATCAAATTTTAATCTCAATCATGATTTTGGATTCCCACAGTTAAATGAACACGATCGAGTGATATTGAAAATGTTTGCTCCACCAACAGAATGCAAAGCAAAAGCATCTCAAGTGCTCCCGAAATCAGTGCCTGACCACATGCCTGCATGTGCCAGTCCCAGCTGTTCCCTGCACCACACAGCTTGAAGCTTCCTGAACTAGTCTGGATGAGCAACACCATGTTAAAAGACAGACATACAATAAAATTCAAATGTCTGGCACAGCAGAAGGCGAAGAGCCGGTCCCTCGAAGGCTTCAGAAAAATGGTGAATAAAGAATTTTTATCCCCTCCCCAATTATTTGCCCAAAGAGGCAAAACCTGCACTGTATGCAGAGCAGGGTTAATGTAGATGGATCTAATAGCTGTCGAGTACTTTGCTTTGAGTTTAATTTACTCCATTAATGAATGCAGTAAAAGACTTTATTTTTTTTGCTTTTAGGAGACGCACTTACACCAGATGAATAAACACCTTGTTTGTCTGCAAATATGTTTTAATTAACAGAAATCTGCAAAAATGAAAGCAATGCCCTGTTAATTTAAATTTGTGTTAAGTTTTGGTACAAATTATTTTTTATTTATATTTTTTATTTTCCCTCTAAGAGATGCACTGAATTTAGGTGAATGAGGAGGACCGACTTTATTTTGCTGCAAACGTTGCAGCAACATTGCACAATGTGAATGTAAAAGCACATTTTAAAGTCCAATAAAACATTTTTGTCTCTTAACTCAAAGAATAATCAATCAATAAATGATTGTGATCTAAATAAAACTAAAATAAAACTAATTATCATTTTGGGCATGATTGTGCACCCCTTTTAACTCTCTGAGCCCTAAGTTATCACTGATCATGATCCCAGTGCTAATCCTATGCAATCAGAATGTCATTTTTATGATTTCTTATTTTGTTCTCCAAGGTCTTTGCTAACAAAGAAAAGAATATATTTTATTGACACATCAAAAACAACTGAAACTTTTTGCCATAAAGTCCATTTTACCTTTCTTAAATATATAAGGGTTGGAGTAGGGTTACCATCAGTGATAGCCTTGTGGGATTTATACTTCTGTGTTAGATCTACAACATAAAACAACAAAGTCTTCTGAATCCCTATGCCATAACTCTGTAATCTGACATGCACCTTGCTAAAAAATTTGGCTACAACTTGCATCGATGCTGCATGTGACAACTATGATTGGCCCATTCACAGCTGTTTTCCTCTTACACATTTCCGGCTACTTCTTCTGCAGCGATTGTCATATCCACAGGAGTAGAATGGATCAATTCAGAATGAGAAACCCCAATGCGAGCTATCTTTTTAGTGGCAAAATTTCAGAGCAACATTGCCTATGTTGTAGATTCTACATAGATTTAGCACAGATTCAAGCTTTATGACTCAAACAGTTAAGGTCATGGGGTGGTCTAGCCAGTCTCTGGACCTTAGTGCAATACAAAACCTTTAGACAGAGCTCAAGCTTTGCATATTCAAGCAACAACCATCTGCACAGACCCAGTGACCAACTATAAGAAGGGTCTGAAAGCTGTACCAACAACGAAGTACTAAATCATCTGTTCCAAAGGCATTAAGTACTTGTTTTCCCTTCGTAAAATACACATTAATTTGTAGCTGTTACAGGACATTTTTTGACTGCTTGTTTCTTTATAGGGGTTAAAATAGTTCAGAGAGTCAAATACTTCATGTCCTCACTGTAATCAAATCAAATCAGGTGGAAACTAGGGTATAGTAGATATGAAAAGACTTGACTATAGTTCTAACAATAGCTTGCTAATCAGACGGGGTTTGACAGCAGATATTGGCTCACAAACAAACAGAATAATCGTCTGTTTTTCGAAGTGTAATGTGACTGTTAGCAGGGCTGGTAGTGTTACCATTGACCATGAGGTTCACACAACCACCACATGACCATTTTTTCATACAACATAGACCAAATACAAACAAACAAATGGCTGACCCATGACTGACATTAGGAAACCAGATTAGAGCAGGCAACACTGAAAAAGGGAGCTTAACATAAGAAAAGCTCATTCAAAATCCCACAGACTATAGAGGATGCTTTTTTGATTCTCTGTTTGTGGTTGTCTTATGGCTCAGTCACACTATAGTCAAAACAGGATAGCAACTAGGATAAATCAGTGGTTGCCCGGTGACTGCACTGAATTTTTTTGCAAGAAGCACATTCAGCCTGGTGATTGCACTGGTCAACCTGGTGAAAGGCAACCTGTCTCCGTAGTCCTACTCGGATTGACTGCAGTCACTTTCAGACAGATTGGTAAATGTTTGCAAGTAAAGCGATCTAATTTATAAATGCAGATTGCCAAACTTCCCAATCATTCTGAGTTAGACTGCATCCATGAGTGCAACTCGTATGCAATGTGTCTCCTTGCAACCAATTGGCAACCAGAGTTGCAACCAGATTTGCCAACTAGTTTTATTTTGTTTTTTTGAAGTCAAATCTACATCCTGCAGCAGCTATTAGGAATGTCTGAATATCTGTTTCAGATCTGTGAGGTGCCTGGACCGTGAATGTAAGCAGTTAATGTGAATTTCTGTTTATGCAGATGGCAACAGATTTGTGATTTTGGCAGATTTATAGGAGCTAATTGCTGTATTATCACAAAGAGATTGCATGCAATTGCCTACTTGTTCCCATGCAAACTGATAGCACACTGACTCCATCTAATTGCCATTTATTGCCATCTCAGTGCGCTAAAGTTGTGGATCTGGTCCCCATATTTGAAGAAACCATTTCAAAGGCAACGGCATCACAAGTTCATTGCACAAGTTCATCGCAGTAATTTTTGTGACTGCAGCATCACGGAAGAGCTGCACTACCGCTTTAACCTGGTATCATGTGAGGAGTTTGTCCACTGAACAGAGGGAGACCAGGCTGCAGCCAACTGCAGACAGATTGACTCTCAAATGTCAAAGTAAGTATCTCAAAAGAATAATTCACTCAGGAAAATCCTGTCTTTAACCTATCTAATCAAAAATGTTTATTTCATCCAATTTCAACCACATATGCATCATTACTTCCTGTAGCCACTATTTGAGCCAAAATTCTTTTACAGAATTACTCAAAAGCGGTGAAAATTTAAATAGAATGGGCTCTCATTTGGAAAACAATCACTTCATGTTTCCCATAATCACCACGTGTTGAAGCATCGCAATGTTGTGTTGACTGAAAGGACACTCCAGCTCTGATTGTTCTGTTGGCATGCAGGCACCAAATAAACAGAGAGAGAGGAGCCAGAAAGGCAGTGCAGCGTGAGGGCTGTGTGAAAGTCTACATACCGAAAACTGTGCGTGCTGGGACTGATTCTTTATTTATCCAGAAGGACACTTGGGAGAGGATTACTGTCATTATGCAGGGGATATACGTCTGAATCATGAAGTAGCCCATTTTACGTTTCAAGTGGAAGTAGACCGTCATCACCACATATTCACCTGGGGGATCAACAGGAATGAATTAGTTTCATTAACAAAGAATTTGAAGTTGCAGACTGACAGATTTCATTAATGTAGCTCGACAGATGTCACATTTCATCATTTTTCCGTTTCAACACTTGGTCCATTTGCACTCCACTCTAGTTTTCTGCTGCTAAAATCTTTTTTTTTTTTTTGGGGGGGGGGGGCAACTGGCCTTCTGAAATGTCTGACTGTCATGTCTGTGCAAGTGTCAAAACCCCATATCCTTCCAATATGCATTGCCAAAGTCTCTCTGTTGGAAAATACAGTGTCGACTTGGCAAATTTTCCAAGTATGACTTCATATAATGCACTTAGACAGCTGCGGCTCTTTTGTAAAAGAAAGAAATGAACAACCATCTTTGTCCCATTATTCCTGAAGCATTTACTGTAACAGGGATGGTGACAGGATGAGCAAATCTCACCTGTGATGGATTTAATCGTTTCACTGGAGACCGTCTGGCCAATGAGATCATACTGAACGAGGCTGGAGGACTCTGGAGGGACCTCCACTGAATGCTCAGGCCCTTTGGTCCAAGTATAGATCATCTCCGTTTTAGGATAGGCATCTGTGGGCAGACGGCAAAGCCACGCCAATATGAGTCACTGACTGTAAGCTGTAAGCGGTGCAGCATAGAAACATAAGATGCTCAGAAGAAAGAAAGAAAAATGCTCTTTGTTTACTGTCCATGTGGGCACATGATTTTAACTATAATATCATCTATCATTATTATCAATGTAGATTTCTTCTTGCCACCATCCAGCTATTTGATGAGTTTGTAGATAGCACCTTCTCCCTATTACCATGT